>SZYD01002446.1:0-87342 GCA_009363875.1 Mikania micrantha
CCACCGGGACACAATCCTGCATAAAAATAAGAGAATATAAAAAGAACGAAAAAGAATCGAAATATAAACAATAATTACGAAAACGGACTCGATTATGTACAAAAACGGATGTGTTAAACTAACATATCACAATTACACTAAAACATATAACATGTTATACATGTATATATTTTTCGTGTTTTATGTGTATGTGTAAATTTATATGCCTGGTATGATTTAACACATGTGTAGTTTTTCCTTATTCTACACATGTGTTATCTAAAAATGCCTAAAAATGAAAAATACAAATTTGTTGGATCATACAAGATATATGAATTTACATATACACATAAAAGACGGATGTGTTATACATGTGTAAAAATGATATTCAGAAAAAAACAAAGATATAGGTGATCTTTACAAGTTATCACTTTAAGAGAGGTTTGTGGTATACAAATCCTATATATATATATTTTGAAAAGGTTTCATTAAAAAGTTTATTTTACCTATGAAGGCTAAAAAGGATTTTTAAGGACTCGATAACCGGCTCAAACAAACTCCGACTTGTCGAACCCTAAACCAAAAACCTTAAATCATAAACATTAAACTTAATGTTAAAACCAAAACTTTAAAAAATAAACCTTTAAAGCTAAAACCAAGCCCTAAACCCTAAACTATAAACGTAATTATTATAGCTAAAACCGAAATGCTAATCTTGTAAGTTTTTCACTTACATTACTGTAACTGTTTTAGGTCCAAACTTACAATGATGTTGAGTCTCAAATGGTGATGAATTTTCGCAAACTCATAAAAGAAGAAAGTGTTGTATATGTGTTACAATGATTTTAAAAAAATTTAAGATTCGGCTTCATCTTGGCAAAGTTATCTGGGTTAATGCTATAAAAGTGAGTTATTATTGGTTCACAATCATACACACACACACATATATATCTATATATATATTATTTATTTATTTATTTATTATATATTTATATGGTTTGTATCACATGAAAACCCGATCTTAAAGAGAAAACCTTAAACCACATCTGGGTCGTTTATTCAGAATCTTGAAAATAAACATATGACCCACGTTAAAACACATTAACATTGATTTGTTTACACTAATTTTTTTCAACTTTAATCTGGATCACAAATTTATTTTAAAAATTCCAAATGAACCCGTCATATAAGGTTTAAGAGTTTTCTTTATAAGATTGGTTTTTACATGATACAAACATTATATATACAAATATATATAACTTTAATAACTTTTAATTCCATATTCTACAATTTGTAGCAATTTAAGATGACAAAAAGGAATTTTAAAGTTATTTTGAAACGACTTAGCATTGTACTATCAGAGGAAACAACTTGTTAAAGAGACGACAAAAAATTAAATATACACAAACAGAGAAACTATATTTGATAGTACATGAAATAAATTCGTTACTATTCCACGACCGACCATTACTAATTCGTAAATAACCTTGTCTTTATTAACCATCTTATCACGATCTTAATATTGATACGTGACTATATAAATAAATATTGCGATTATTAGGATTGTGCTGATTCAAGGATATATCTTATATTTTAATAAAACTAATTTATGTGTAGAAGCGTGGGCCTGTAAGTGAACCAAATGTTCAGTTAAGTGTACGTTGATCGTTTAGTAAAAAGTTTATTCATGTTCATTAATTTGTCTATTTAGTAAATAAACGAACATTAACAACAAAATTTTTTTTCATTTAACTAAGCGAAAGAAAATGAACACATGTATCGTTCGTTAATTTACGTTTGTGAACACTCGTTTATGTTTGTTCATATACATTCATTTATAATTGTTCATTTAGGATCGTTTATATTCGTTCGTTTATTTTTAGTATTAAATCAATTCATTTATTTGAATAAATCATTGATATATTTATCTTCTTTGTAAATTAAGATGGTTGTGACATTTTTATTTTACCCAAATTTTAATGAATTTATTAACTGAAATAAGATATAATCAATGCAAGTTTAGAACTCACGTGTTCGTTTAACTTATATTTTCAAATAATTTCGATTATGTCATTTTTGTTTCTTTAGTTATATTCATTTATGTTTGTTTAGTTAGGTTTGTTTACTTATGGTCGTCTATGTTCGTGAACTGTTTGTTTATATTGTTACCGAGCGAACATGAACGGACATGGACACACTAAGTTTTTTAACGAACGAACACGAACAAGAAACCCTATTTGTTTAAATGTTCATGTTTGATCGTTTGTTCGATTAAAGTTAAACAAACGAACATGAACATGCTCTGTTTATATTTGTTCGATTCATTTACAAGTCTATACACGTGTCACCATAATGAGGTTAAAAAGAGAAACAAAATCTTCACACAAGGTGGATGACGGGTGAAGAATGAGAAACAACTAATATTCGATGAAAGAACCAGAATATCAAGATATAAAGAGAAGAAGGCAACCATAAGACTCAAGTGCCAAATGGAAGCCTCATTATTGTGTATATTAATGGTCAACTATATATCAATTCAACAAGAATAATAATAAATTATTTTAATGGAGAATTAATCAAATCACATCTCGTTCGAGAAAAATGTGTGTGAAAGCTTGTTGAGCACCTTGCTATTGAACTAAAAGAATTGAAAATATGGGCATTTTTGAAAATGTATAGCTAATTATGAAAAAACAAGTTCAACCAACCACATGTCTCTTAATCTTTCAAACTTAGTGATCAAGAACATTTCTATAACTTAAACCGAGGAATGAGACAACTTGTTGATTTTGGATCTAATTTTAAAAAATAAGGTGTTCTGATTCCAAAAAAAATTGTGTGTTATTAGTAGAAGTAAATCACATATACCATGCACATTTTGGACCTAAATAAATGTTCGTTTGTTATGATACTTTGACGGTTTGGATTACAATTAATTAAAATCATATGATTTGATGGTTTTTAGTTATAATAAGTTGTCAATTAAGAATTTTTTAATATTAATATTTGAAAAAAATGGGAAAGTATGAAAAATAAAAAATTACTTTTCATTCTCGGAATATGGTTTAGATCGACCTTTAAAGACAACATGTTAATGGAAAGAATTGATTATAATATTATTTTTTATTAATAGAATTTGTTGTTGGCTCGATCGACCTTGTTGTTTCGACATGTCGTCGAGAAAAGTTTCCACTCTTGACAACCTCTATGGTGACAACTTTGTTGATTTCTAGCATTGGCGAAAAAGCAACGATAATTATGACGATGACATGTCTTGAGGACAAGCTTTGCCGACGATATGTCGTCGATGTAGGCTAACGTATCAGACAAAATTTCATACAGTGATATGTAAAATTCAACTAAATTTATTTATCATGATATATAATTCAACTAAGATTTGTATAAAAGTAATATTTTTCTATTCTTTTTTAGAATTAATGGAAGGATTTTTGATTGAGTTAGTGGGAAAAAAAAGGAATTTTTTGCAAACCTAAGGAAGTTAAAAACCATTGTAACAATGAGAAGAAAATCTTATTATTTCACAGACTGTTTAATTTATTTAGACAATGAGTTGATGATCAACCCAAGGAAGGTGGTTAGTCATCACATTATGACATAAACTAGAAGATGTGAAAGGAATATGCATTTAAAATCTTTTGGATCCTAACAACATGATTCACTCTAATCATACATTTCTATCAAGAGAACATACACAAACACAAGAAAGTGACACTTGTATTTAGTCTAATTGAAAACACAAATCATAAATACCATTTTTCTGCCACTGCTAGAGCAAAAAAAAGGAACCGGTCATACCTGAATCGGTGGATACAAACGGGTCCGGTTTTTCAGACAAATTAGAACCGAAACCGGAAAAACCGGAACTGGTTCCACCTGTAGTCTGCCAAAACCGGAACTGGAACCGGTCAGAACCAGTCATAACCCGAAACTGGGTCTTGACTTTATTGGAACCGAAACCGGTTAAAAAAAAAACAATTTGTGCACCTCTACTGCTGGATGCATGACAAAACAATTCTTGCCAAAGAGTTTTGATCCCTTCTGCAGAAATATTTTTCCACATTTAGCTACAAGTAGGACCATGGAATTTAAGTTATTTGCTTTTCATACCCAAAAGTATCTTAAGTTCATGAAAGTAAACTAGAGTAATTACATCTATTTCTATCAACCATCTTATTCTCTCCAGCTAAATCTACTCACTTCCCCTAATCCTATTTCCTATCATTCTTTAACTTCACTCAGAATACATGAATCTTTTTGCTTCTTCAAGCGCGGTTTACGAGCCATTCGATTTTTTCGAGAGCAAAGATGAAGATGAGTCTTGTAAACCAATACCCTTTTTTAGCTTTCTTCCTCACGAACCATGCAAGCTCGAGGCGGGTTCAAGATCACACGGTAAAGATGCAAATAGTGAAGAGGAGACTGTGGCATTGCATATTGGCCTTGCTAGCATCAAGGACAATAACATTGTCGTTGATGACGAAAGCAATACTTATAACAACATTAACAAAACTAAGGGAAAGATGCCTAGGTATTGGATACCTAGTCGCGCGCAAATACTTGCTGGATTTACTCATTTCACGTGTCATATTTGTGATAAAACATTCAATCGTTACAACAATCTTCAGGTGATGCCAACTTATCTTCTAAACTTTTAAAAATTATGGCTACATTTTTGCTTAAAACACACATTAAAGTTCTTGTTGTCAGTAGTAGAACTTGAAAAATACGTCCAAGAGGGCCAAAAATTATAGGCTAAATTTTTTTTTATTGTTATGCTTCAGGCTAAAAATTCAGGTCAACAAATAGTAATTCGGGTTAGGCTGAGTTGCTAGATTTCATCTTTTTTTTAACACAAGATAAATAGGTAATGTTCAATAGTTAATGTCCATTTTAATTTTTAAGCCCGAAACAAGTAACTCAAGATTGACTAAATAATAAGATAACAACCGACACTGTAAACCTTTAAGGTAATGTTAAAACATAAAATTTTAGTTCAACTTTATTATTTTTTAAAATCCAAGGGGGCCTAAGGAATATTAGGAAGAAAAAATCAAAGGGGCTGGGCTCAATACCTATAAAATTTTCTTGCCAAAAACTACTATGTCGATGCTTTTAACCAGAAAAACGCAGGGGCCTGGGCACCCCCGGGCCCCTTAAAACCTGCGCCATTGCTTGTTGCACAACATTGGTCACGTTTCATGTGTTTTTAGGACCTTTTGGTGCGAAAATCCAAGAAAAATATCAAGTTTTTTTACATAGAATTGTAATTGATCATAAAGGGTTTGTAAATCATTTGGTAGATGCACATGTGGGGTCATGGATCTCAATACAGAAGAGGAACCGATTCGCTTCGAGGAAGACAGCCGCGAGTAATGATAGGGGTACCATGTTATTGTTGCGAAGAAGAATGCAAGAACAACGTTAACCATCCGCGGTCGAAGCCGCTGAAGGACTTCAGGACACTACAAACACATTACAAAAGGAAACATGGGGCTAAATGTTTTTCATGCAGAAAGTGTGAGAAGAGTTTTGCTGTAAAAGGTGATTGGAGAACACATGAGAAGAATTGTGGCAAAAGGTGGTTGTGTGTATGTGGTTCTGATTTCAAGCACAAGAGATCACTCAAAGACCATATTATGTCTTTTGGTCTTGGCCATTCTCAAGAGCCACCCTGCTTTCATGATGTAGATCTTCATGAGCCAAATAATTAACTAAATCCACATATATACATACATACATATATATATATATATATACACGCACACACACACCATACACACACATATGTGTGATAAATTTCATTCAATCTGGTTTATGTGTTTTGGTTTTACTATTTTATGTAGTTGGAGATGGTTTTCTATTTCTATATATGACTAAATTAATTGGGTGTTTTCTTGGCAGCTAAAGTTATTAGGGTTTGGGTTGCTTTTGTTTAACTTATGCCTGGCAAAATAGGCGGTTGGGTCAGGTTGGGTAACGGGTCAGAACGGATTCAGGTCATGAAGGGTGCGGGTCAGAACAGGTTTTAAGCAAAATATATTTTGGTCTAAATGAATTGTTCTTAAAAAACATCAATTTAGTTTAACTTAAATGTGTTATACGAAAATTAATAGTTCATTTGGATAATTTTTTAGTGATTTTCTCATCAAATATGTTACCCATCTGAATCCATTGCATTTCCATAGTTTTTTTAGTTACCCATCTTGACCCGCATTGTGTTTAAGTGATACGCATCTCAACCCATTCAATATTATGATGTTACTCATTTCAATCCACTATACTACAATTGTTTACCCAAACCAATCAATTTCATTTGATATGTGTAAAAATTGCCACATCTAGTTTAGCTGGAACCATGAAACAGATCATCGATATATATTCGTATATTGTTTAAACCATGAAATATTTATCAATACAAGTTGATTGGTTTGAGGTTAATTATAATAAATCCATTCACCAAGCCCAAATAATCATTGAGTACATATATATTTTACGTAATAAGGCTAAAAAAGATTTTAAAATCTTCAAAACCGACCTAAATGAACTCTGATTGAACTCATTTCGATGAATAGCGGTCAGCTTTCATTCATATAATAACAAACCTTTTATCCCTTTGTAGCGAACCGTTATACATGCTTGCGTTCCCCTAGTCGTGTCATTGACTAGTTAACTTTGGACATTGATGATGGACTGTTAACAAGCTTAGGCACACGGCCGATAATGTCATCTTTGTAATTTTTAACCCATTTATAACATCCTAGCCAGGCATTGCGTCAAACTTGTAATTGGATAGCCGGTTGACGAGGTGTTTTCTTTTGACTCGTGGGTTATCCTTAGGTGACACACTTTTTTCCTTCATTTATGAGTTTGTAGACCACTATTGCATTTTCTAGCGGTCTATTAGGAACCCATAAATTCATATTTTTAAATTATTTTCCAATACAATTTGGGTACAAGCGACCTTAGTCCGGTCGAACTCGTATATAAAACCCTAGTTCTTTATGTTTTGTATAGTAAATATATGTCGACAAGTTGTTTTAATTAGATTAATTAAAACAATATATTTTTTGTTCTCGTATGACTAGGGCTTTTAAGCAAGAAAGATAATGATGTCATAATGTTGATAAAAAAAACATAAACGTTGAGAAACATAAAACTTAATTTAAATTAAATTAGATGAAGTAAAAAAAGGAAAGAAGAAAATAAAATGCGAATCCTAATTTAAACCAAAGGAAGAGGCCAGAGGGTGGCAATCGTGGGCTGGGATAGGTGGGCCGGATTGAACCGGAGTCAGTAACTTAAAACGTTAAAAGACTTCGAGGTAGAGGTGTAAAAAAAAACCGGACCCGGAACCGGAACCGACAACCTGAACCGGAATCGGAACCGGTCATACCCAAACCGGTGGGTACGAACGGGTACGGTTTTTCAGACAAATTAGAACCGGAACCGAAACTGGAAAACCGGAACTGGTTCTACCTGAACCCGGCCAAAACCCGAACTGGAACCGGTCAAAAACCGGTTGGAACCGGTTAAAACCCGGAACCGGAACCGATTGGAACCGGAACCGGTTCCAAAAAAAACCCAATTTGTACACCTCAACTTCGAGGCAACACACCAGTTTTTTTTGAAACCTCTTACGGTCAACGAAGTCAACAAATGGTTCCGGTTTCGGTTCCGTTTTTGACCGGTTTCAACCGGGTTTTGGCCGGTTCGGGTTTGGCTAGGTGAAGGTGGAACCGGTTCCACTTTTTTCGGTTCCGGTTCGGATTTCTCTGAGAATCTGGAACCGCCCGTATTCCGGTTCCGTGTTTTTTGCCCACCTCTAACAACACCTAGACGTAGAGGTAAACAGACATGTTTATTTCTTTTTTTTTTTGGAATTAGTCCGGATTCAAATATGTTTTTGATAGATCAACAAAGCCAAGAACCGACTTTGTTTAGTTTCAGGTTTTTGACGGTTTTTGGCCAGCTTTGGTTTTGGTTTTTTAAGGTGGAACTGGTTGCATTTAATTTCGGGTTTTTGACCGGTTTTGGCCAATTCCGGTTATGGTCGGGTAAAAGTGGAAACGGTTTCGTTTTTTATTCCGGATATAATTTCTTTAAGAAACTAGGACCCATGTACCCGCCGGTTTGGGTAGCCAATCTCAGTTTTCCCCCTCCTCTACCCAGACAAAGGCCTTTTTAGTGTTAATAACCAAGAGAAATCTAATTAACCCATTTATGGGGGAAAAAACAATTCTCTTGATCAAGGACGTGTACAAACAACCAAGTGTTAAGTCTTTATACCAACTTAACAATAATTTTCTGTGTAACGCCATGGCTGTGCATAAATAATGGGTACGGTTATTTGGACAAAAAAAGATACCGGAACCGACAACCCGAACCGGAACAGGTCATACCCGAACCGGTGGGTACAAACGGGTCCGGTTTTTCAGATAAATTAGAACCTGAACTGGTTCCATCTGTACCTAGCCGAAACCCGAACTGGAACTGGTCATAACCCGGAACTGAAACTAAGTCTTAACTTTGTTGACCGGAACCGGTTCCAAAAAAACCCGGTTTGTGCACCTTACTCCTGATTGTAAAACTAAGCAGGCGCACCGATATTTAATCTTTTATATATATATATATATATATATATATATATATATATATATATATATATATATATATATATATATATATATAGGGGAGGGTTCCATAGAAAACCCTCCTTTTTGAGAAAACCTAGAAAAACTAAACACAATTGCTAACAATTAATTTCGTTTTTTTTTTCTTTTACATTTTATTTTATTATAAGATTAGATTTGTTAACAATAAGAAAAATATAAAAAAATATATGTAACTCATGTTATTACATATATGTAACTTGTAAAGTACATAAATGAGTTACATATATGTAACTTCATAGGTTACATATACGTAACTTCGCGATCTACATATTTTTATTAAAATTTCTTTTTGTATGTAACATTTCTAAGCTAATAATAGAAAAATCATGAAATTTGTTTTTAAAAAATTAATTGGTTAGTAGGAGTTTTCTTAGTTTTCTTCAAAGTGAGAAGTTTTCTTTTGAACCCTCCCCTATATATATTATATATATATATAAGTGTAAGGATCAAATAAAAAGTATATTCTGCCTAAGAAGGCTAAAAAGGATTTTTAAAATTTCTAAACCCGACCCAAACGAACTCCGATTGAACTTATTTCGATGGCGTTGGAACCATCTTATCGAACCATACAATATTTGCTTTTAGTTTTAGCTTTAACAACTACTCTTAGAGTTTGTATTTTAGGGCATATTTTTGTAGCCTTTAAGTTTTATCTTTAGGTTTATGATTTGTTTTTATAATTTTTGATTTTTTTATTAAGGTTTATTGTTTATGATTTAAGGTTTAGCTTTTAGTGAACTACAAGCCGGTTTCAATAATGTAAAAATGAATTCAATCAGACTTTCGTTCACCACTCATTCTGTGTTCATTTTTTGAATTTTGTTGTTCATTATTTGCAATATTTTTTGTAACCGTAACATATTTTAGGAATGGTTCTTTTTCTTTTTCAACTATCACATCTAGTTTTAATTTCTTCTTCATTTGAGGATCTAGATTCGTATTTCCTATTTCTACTTGAAATAACGAATCAATCAAGTAAAACAACAAAACACTACCGAAGCAAAACCTACATTTCTAAATAAATCAAGCAAGTAAAACACTAAAACAATACTTAAGTAAAACATATATGAATCAGTAAACACAAAAACAGTAAGTTAAGTCAGTAAACCAATTGAAGCAATCAAGTAAAGACCTAAATGAATCAAGTAAAACACAATAAACCAATTGAGTCAATCAAGTAAAGACCTAAATGTATCAATTAAAACTAATACAGTAAACAAACTAAGCATAAAGACATGTGATGATGTAGGAGAATATCGCAAGATATGAAAATGGCCAGATGGCAAGAACGCACGACCTACCTAGCCAAATAACAAGATGGTACGATAGCAAAATGGGCGGAACTAAAGTCAACTTACCAGATACCAATAAAGATAAAGATGAGAGGACATTTAATGAAAGCTAAGTCTTTGGACTAAGGGTTAAGAAGCAGGTCTCAAGGGATCAGAGTACAAGAAGTGACATAAGTCAGCTCTTGCACAGAAAAGGTAAGAATAGGCACACTCGAAGGGGACGCCGGGAAAGCAGGAGGCTTGACCTCCCAAAATGGAAAACGTCTACTTTAAATAATCCAGAACCCCAGGAGCCCAAGTAGTATAAATAGAACATTTGGGGAACTCTTTCAGGTATCTCATCTCTCGTTCTTACACTTACATTTCCATTCCCTGATTTCATTCTCCGATCAAGAGCTTATTATCACGCCGGAGTCCAATCACAGGAGGCCCCTCCTGCGGTAAGGCTAACAACTTTTGTGGTTGCAGGATTGCAAGGATAACCCTGAAGAGCTAGATCGAAAGGAGTCTGGGATTCGTTACTTTAACATTGGCGCCCACCGTGGGGCCCTGAACTCAAAATTACACGCTGAGCAGTAAGGTCCCCAGTAATCTCGGTAAATTACCAAACTCTTATACTAAAACGTTCATACCCCATGGAGGGGACAAGTGACCTTGGAGGGTCCATGGCTCCTCGCCAGTCACCCAACTTGTCGCCTATCATTAGCGATATGATCGAGTTAACACCTGAAGGCGTCCGGGAGAATTTTCCCTGCTTGCAATAACTGATGACTGAATATGCCCGAGAGGAACGCCTCAGAGGAGTGCGTGTCCGTTTGGCTTATGATGAAGACTTGGAAACACCAGCCGTACAGTTGGCAAGTGTTGAAATCCCAATATCCTTCCCCATATCCAGCCATTCCTTAGACCTCACAATGGCAACGCCGACTTTGCCTTTCGAAACACCCCAATCTTTTGTCCAGTATGGCTCTAAAGCACTACTATCAAACCAAATATACAGACCCGAGATGATATTAGGGTCAGGAAGTATGAATCTCGGGACAGAACCAGTACCTTACTGTACGTCATTCCCATTGTCCGGCCAAATGCCGACTTTGTTGTCAAACCAAACCCAAACCGCTGCTCCATTGGTAGGCAGCGGAGCCATCTGGTCGAATACTGTGTCCAGTAACCAAAACACCATGGCCTTACCCCCGTGGCAAAATGCATACGGTAACCAGATGTTCACACACCACCTTGGTTCTAACCCATTGCTCACCCAAACAGGAAATAGTAACCCAATGGTAAGCCAATACTTTAACCCCACACCTCCGGTGTATCCGCTCATGCCCTTTAACCTCATGCCAAATAGCCAACCCTTTGTCACTCCTTCTTATCACATCGAGCCTTTTGTGCAAAACCTTAATCTGGAAAACAATTCCCATAGCTCAGAGGCGGGCGATGAACTGTCCCGACCATATGTCCCCACTACCCATACAAAATTCACACAACGGATAGCAAACTTTTCTTTTTCTCCTAAAACCAAGATGCCGGCTAACGTAAAGACATACGACGGTCTTGGTGATCCTGACGCTAACCTAGAACTGTTCACTGGAGCAGCAATTGTAGAGCGGTGGAGCTTACCATTATGGTGTCACATGTTTGATCGAAGGTATACCAGGGATCCGGTAGAGTTCCACAACATCAAACAGAAAGACGATGAAGATCTCCGTGCCTTCATGGAAAGGTATAAAACGGAAAGTTTAAGTATAGGTGGAGCAACAGAGCAAATGCGTGTTTTCGGTTACATCCATGGAGTCCGGCCAAGACAGATGATCGAAGATCTTAACAGAAAAATACCCAAAACAATGGAGGAGGCGATAGACAGAACAGAAGCCCTTGTTAGAGGCAAAGAAGCAGCACAAGCCTTGGACGTGGGAAAAAGACCAAAAAGCCAACCATGGAAAGGATCTCCACCACGGCAACAAAGCAGATTGACCAGGTATGGTTCCTTTGCTGACAAAAGGCCTTCCTACTGGTCTCATGATACATATTGGTCATACAGCAAGTCTGGATACAAATCAAGAAACAACGAAGAGGATAAAGGCAAGCAACTACAGTTTATGGCATTAACAAAATCTCCAAAGGAGATTTTAGCCATAGAGGAAGCACGGTTTGGTTTTCGGCCCCCTAAACCTATGCCCAAAACGACAAAAAGAAACTCAAATAAGTTTTGTGATTTTCACGGGGATACTGGGCACCACACCAACGATTGCTTTCAGTTGAAGAAAAGGATTGAAGCCGCCGTAAAGTCTGGTGAGTTGGCCCATTTGGTGAAAGATATTAAAGAAAAGAAAGGCAATATAGACAAACCGCAAAATGAAAAGGAGAAGAAGGATAAAGAAATACTGATGGTGTCGGGAGAAACATCGCTAGATGGCAAGGAGAAAAGAGAACACCAGGCGTGGATGTCTAGACAGATCAAATTCCCACCCGTATGACATGAAACATGGAGTTCATCCCCCATGGTTATCAAAATAGCCATAGGAGATGTAGACATACACATAGTATACTTAGATGGTGGAAGTGCCTCCGAAATTATGTATGAGAACTGCTTTAACCAGCTAGAAGAAAGCGCGAGGCAAAAGCTGAAAACATCGTATACCCCGTTGGTTGGTTTTGCCGGAGAAAAGGTGCACCCCTTGGGAAAGTTGACTTTAAACGTCACCATGGGAACAGGAAAATTCGTAAGAAGTGAAGAATTAACATTCCTGGTCGTTCGAGAGCCGTTGCGATACAATATTATCATTGGACGACCTGGAATCAGCGTGTTCGAAGCAATAGTGTCCACACCTCATGAGATGGTGAAGTTCCCCACAGAGGCAGGGATATGTACAATTTGCAATGGAAAAGAAGTGTACCTGACCGAGGAGGCAAATGAAACCCGGCTAAGTATAAACGCGAAACATCCGGACTAACTTATCAACATTGGTCCAACACTTAGTTCGGAAGGAAGAAGCCAATTGGTAAGATTGTTGCGTAATAATGTTGATGTATTCGCATGGAGCCCGTTCGATATGATAGGTGTTCCCAGAGAAATGGTCGAACACAAGCTGGAAATAAGAGAAGGTAGCAGACCAATCACACAGAAGAAACGAGGCATGGCCCTCGAGCGAAGCCAGACCGTCACAACAGAGGTAGAAAAACTAGTAACCGCAGGAATCCTGAGGGAGGTACTATACCATACCTGGATCGCAAATCCCGTTATGGTCAGAAAGCAGGACAATACTTGGCGAATGTGTGTAGACTTCAAAGACCTAAACAAGGCCTGTCCCAAAGATTGTTACCCTCTCCTTGAAATCGATGCAAAAGTAGATGTTGTGGCAGGATACAAGTTCAAGTGTTTCTTGGATGCCTATAAAGGGTATCATCAAGTGCAAATGCGAAGGTCGGATGAAGAAAAGACTACTTTTTACACACCAAAAGGAATCTTTTGTTATACAAAGATGCCTTTCGGCCTGAAGAATGCAGGAGAAACATATCAAAGTTTGGTTGATTCAGCATTCTACGCTCAGGTCGAGAAGAATATGGAAGCTTATGTCGACGATTTGGTGATAAAAAGTAATACTGGGGAGCAAATGTTGTGTGATATTGAAGAAACGTTTGGCAATCTCAAAAGGATCAACATGAAGCTGAATCCAGGAAAATGCTACTTCGGATTCAAAGAAGGAAAGTTCTTAGGCCACATGGTCAGCCGACAAGACATCAAGGCCAACCCCGATAAGGTGCAAGCAGTCCAACGATTGGCATCCCCACGAAGCAACTTGAATGGCAAATTGGGAGCTTTACACATGTTTCTCTCTAAGTTGGCGGAAAAATCCTTGCCATTTTATCAAACACTCAAATGTTGCGGTACAAATTTCCAATGGACGGAAGAAGCAGAGAAAGCGTTTCAAGACATGAAAAAGTACATCGCCAGCATACCCTCCTTGGTAGCACCAGCAACATCGGAGCAAATGTCTCTTTACATTGCTATTGGTCAAGAAGCTGTTAGTTCTGTCTTGATGGTAGAGCGATCTGGAGCACAGTTACCAGTATACTTCCTTAGTAGAGTTCTCCGAGAAGCTGAATCAAGGTACCCAGAAATTGAGAAAGCCGTGCTCACCGTTGTACATACGGCAAGGAGGCTACGCAGGTATTTCCAGGCCCATCATATCACTATTCTAACCAATTTACCTATCAGAGAAGTCTTGCAGAAACCAAAAACTCGAGAAGGTTGGCCAAATGGGCGATTGAGCTCGGAGAACACGCCATCACTTACCTCCCCCGAAAGGCGGTCAAAGGACAGATACTGGCCGGTTTCATTATGGAAGGCACAATGGTAGAACAGCAAGATCACCCGGTGCTCACAATAAACTCCGAGTCAGAAGAAGGTGGTTGGGAATATACACAGATGGGGCATCAAATGCAGAAAGGTTAGGCGCGGGCTTGATTTTCATTGATCCAAAAGGCGTAGAGCTCACCTACGCGTTGCGATTAAATTTCCCAAGCACAAACAATGAGGCCGAGTATGAGGCTCTCATCGCAGGATTGCAACTTGCAGTCAGAATGAAGGTACAAGAGTTACATGCCCATGTGGACTCCCTGCTAGTCGCAAGTCAATGGCAGCTATGAAGCAAAAGGAGATCGAATGAAGAAGTATTTAGCCAGGACGAAAAGTGTACTAAAGTTAATCCCAAGATGGCAAGTCAGCCAGATTGCCATAAGCCAAAACAAGAAGGCTGATGCACTAAGCAAGTTGGCCTCGGTAGTATTCGTCCATCTCACCAAGCAGGTTCTGGTGGAAGTCTTAACTGAACGAGCAGTAAAATGTGAAGAAGTGCAATCGGTGGCGGTCGAACAAACAAGCTAGATGACCCCAATACGGGATTATCTTTCAACGGGTTTCTTGCCAGAAGACAAAGACGAAGCTGCGCGACTGAAAGCAACGCAATATGTGTTGGATGACAGAGTATTGTTTAAAAAATCCTATTTGGCCCCGTTACTGCGTTGCCTTGGGCCCGAAGATAGCAATTTCCTCGTTCGAGAACTCCACGAGGGAATATGTGGAACACACGTAGGGACACAAACAATCGTGGCCAAAATGATGAATATGGGATATTTTTGGCCGACAATGCATAAAGACACGATCGCAAAACTCCACAAGTGTGAAGGTTGTCAGTTGCACGCACCTATCCAGAGAGGCCCAAAATATAATCTGGTCACCATTTCACCTGCCTAGCCATTTTACAAATGGGGGATGGATATCGTGGGACCATTCCCAACAACTCGAGGAGGAATCAAGTTCCTGCTGGTGGCAGTAGATTATTTCACAAAATGGCCAGAAGTCAAACCGTTGGCCACTATCACAGGAAAGCAAGTAATCAACTTTTTATGGGAAAGCATCATTTGTCGATTCGGACTACCTGGCGAAGTTGTCACAGACAATGGCAAGCAAATCGCGGACGATCCTTTCAAGAGATGGTGTGTTGAACTCCAGATCAAACAAATTTTTAGCTCTGTGGCACATCCACAATCAAACGGGCGGGTCGAAAGGATGAATCGAATCATTGTGGAAGGCATTAAAGCACGATTGGGGAGAATGGGTAAAGATTGGTTAGATGAGTTACCCAGCGTTTTATAGGCAATACGCACCACCGAAAAGAGAAGCCACGGTAAGAAACCATTAAGTCTAACTTTTGGATCAGAAGCTGTAATCCCAGCAGAGATCGGTATAAAATCCCCACGACAATATCAGTTCTCACATGAAGACAACAACAAAGAAATGAAGCTTAACTTAGACCTATTGGAAGAAGAAAGGGATACGGCAAGAATCAATGAAGCAAAATACAAGCAAAAGATGGAGCAGTATTACAACAAGAAGGTTAGGCAAGTCAACTTTCGTCCTGGCGATCTTGTTCTCCGAAAAAATGAAGCCAGCCGACAAGAAGACTCCGGAAAATTAGGGCCCAAATGGGAAGGCCCATACAAAATCAAGGAATGCCATCAAAAGGGTTCCTACAAACTCGAAGACATGCAAGGCATCCACGTCATTGGAATACAAGCAACCTGCGAAAGTTCTACGTCTAAAGAAGCAGTTATTCCCAGGAAGCATAGGACCTAATCTTTGCTTCTAACATTTTGTTATGCATGTATGATTTCTTGTTACAAGTATAAATGGCAAGAATTCTCTTTTCTAATCATGACAAACACGCAAACAAAGCCATTAACAGATTTGCAAACATTCATAGGGATGAGCACCCTAACAATTTAGCTCCACGGGATCCAGCCTTGGCTTACCCGTGTAAAGGTTGAGCCCCTGATACAATCTAGCTCCATGGGATCCAGCCTTGACTTACCCATGCAAAATATTTGAAAACATGGGATCCGGCAATGACCTACCCATTTACTATGTGCACATAATTCGTTTCCCAAACAAACATACTTGACAAAACAAAGTGTTACACAAAACACAAAGAAAATCACTACAAAGTAGCAGTGTTCATAAACCATGATGACCATCATCACAAAAGCAAATAACATTACTAGCTAAAGACTTTCAAAGTTAACATTGTTCAAGTAACAAAATACATAAGACACAACAAATTGTCAGATTACAAGATAACATCCAAGTCAACTATTGTTTGAAAGCAAACACACAAAAAGACAACATAATGTCTGAATGACAATGATCACTAACAACACATCACACTACTTCATTTGTCTTCTGATAGAGGAGCCTTGGAAGATTCCACCGATGCGTCGCGCGATCCTGGGGTTAACAAGCGGTTTAGGAATCACGGGAACAGTTGAAGGGGTCGCAAAGCTGGTGGTACTGGGGCTGGCTTGACCGGCGGTTGCCAAGGGATTTGCAACATCAAAGTTCTCTAGTAACAACCCTACACAAAATTCACATATTACAACGTGTGCAAAAAAGAAAGTAACACAATTCGGAATAACGATTCTTATACCTTGCAAAGTTGCAACAGGTTCATGCACACACTTAGCAACGACCTCCAAGTAGGGATAGGCCATACCCTCGAACGTAACAATAGCCTCATGCAATCGTGTCTTGGCATGAGGTTTATAGTTCGGAAGCCCCTCCAATGTGTGACCATCAACATAATGTTTATACCCTGATTTCAACCCAAGGGTAACACCATACTCATGTGCAGCCTTCTGAATAGCTGCCAGTGGCACCAAATACTCCAGGCTATTGTGCAATCGACTAACGATTTGTCGAATACCTTGGGTGAAAAGCCTTTCTCGATCAGCAAGCAACGAATCATTATGTTCCCGCAATTTCTGGTTTCGAACCTGTATCTCCGCCAAAGACCGTGTCAGACCCTCCTTTTCACCATCAAATTTTTTACGCTCCTCATTAAAATTCTCCCTACTTTCCTCAAATAACACCAAACCATGCTCCAAGTCTTCCTTGATATTCGACATTTTCTCGTTCAGGAACACTTCTTTCTCATCATACAAGCGTTCAATCTCCAGAGAATGAATTTTCTCCTCTTCCCTGTCTTTCTCCATGGCTTGAAAATCACGCTGCAATTGGGACAACTTGTTATTCAGAATGGACATCTTAATCCGATTTTTGTCCTGCGCAGTAGAAGCAGAAGACCATCGTTGATTGACCTCCGGTAACAACGAACCAAGTTGAGCCCACAACGCAGCCACACTACCCTTCATCTCTTCATCATTAAGAGCTCCATTGGCCAACCGTTGACCTAGAGTTACAAACTCCTTCAAAAGTTTCAAAGCAACAGAGGGATCCTCAAATTTGTCTTTGTTCAACAAATCCCAGGAAGGAACAAAAGGGGCATTTGCATAACTAAACTCCAGCCCTACAACATCTGTGCTAATATCGCCCGCAACATCCAGTTGTTGCACATCATCGGTGGCCACATTCTCCAGTACAACTTAGGATCCGATTATGTTTCCTCTTCAGACAAAGATGAATTTACCTCTTGATATTTTTTCATCGAGGAACACTCTTGGGCGGCGGCCTTTCGCTTGGAAAAACGAATACGTTTAGCCACGGTAGAATCAGCAACATTTTGCGAGCGTTTCTTTGATCCCTTAGATTTTTTTCTCTTCGGGGAACCGAGCCCAGCAACATCCGCAATCTTAACCTTGGCCAACTCACAATGAGTAGGACCACCCGAGGATAAAATACTGGAATACTCACCACCCTCGTAAGCAACCTTCTTATGGCTACTAAGAACATCCTCTTCCCCATCATGCAGAGGACGAGAGGAGCTTTCCACATCAGAGTTCGTGTCCATCTTCATCAAATCAAGCAAACCCATAGCTACAACAAAACAAACATAAAAGACAAACAATTAAGGCACCATGGAAAAACAGCAATAACCCCAAGAAAGACTTCATATGTAAAATACACATACCGCTACCACGCCACATGAACGTCGGCATGCGGTCTGGTTTGTCCTAATATCGGCTTAAACCACCGAGGACTAACATTTCTTCGCTAAAAGATCGCATATGGGTTTTGTTGGCCACTAACAACCTATTATGATCTAGTTTAATGGTAGAATCAGGGAGACTCGTCTCGGAAACGGGTTCTTTCGAGTCACGGTAGAATGGTTCAAAAGGCAGAATTTTGGACGAAACCCAAAAGAATCGGCTTTTCCAGTCCTTCACAGATGGAGTAACAACGAAGACACATTGTGACTCATCATCCATTTTACGACGCTGAATGGTGAACCACGCACCATTCTTTGCTAAATTAAAAAACCTTCGAAACAGAGCCATGGTAGGAGGAATCTGAGCGCCTTACAGGCCATTTCGAAGTGGGTAATCTTGCTTACGCCAAAAGGGGCAAGTTGAGATAAACTGAGTCAGTAATATTCTAGGTCATTATAACAAAATCGAGTCAACGGAAGTCGAAGGTTTGAAAATTCAAAGAACTGTGTATACAATGCAACAAACCCAGGAGGGCAATCATTCACACTCTGCCCTGATTGATAAAGTGTGGGCACAAATTCATCCCTTACGTGATATTGCACACAAAACTCCTTGAAATCATCGGCGGACAACGCACACAATCGATCATCCATGTCAAACCTATCGGTCATTTAGAATGCAAATAGGATGGAAAATAAAGAAAGGAAGAATTACCTGAACGTAGTGTAGAGATTTCAAAGAAGAAAGAATTCGGATTTTGGAGAGAAATGAGGAAGAAGAAACCGCCCAAAGAATTTTAAAAGGGGGAAAACGGTTTCTTTCTACCCCTTTTACTGTGATGTGATGGTAACCGTCAAGAAAGAGGGATCAAATCGCCGGAAATGGCAGGGGGTGGATACCAAGGAAGATAAATGATTAAATATTCGGGAAACGTGCGGGGCATTTAGGCACATCCCAGATCATCGTATTACAAGAAAGACAGACCACTCAACTTATGTGTTAACCGGTCTGTCTGGGGGTTGATGAAGTTGGAGAATATCGCAAGATATGAAAATGGCCAGATGGCAAGAACGCACGACCTACCTAGCCAAATAACAAGATGGTACAATAGCAATATGGACGGAACTAAAGTCAACTTACCAGATACCAATAAAGATAAAGATGAGAGGACATTTAATGAAAGCTAAGTCTTTGGACCAAGGGTTAAGAAGCAGGTCTCAAGGTATCAGAGTACAAGAGGTGACATAAGTCAGCTCTTGCACAGAAATGGTAAGAATAGGCATACTCGAAGGGGACGCTCGAAAAGCAGGATTGAATTCCAAAATGGAAAACGTCTACTCCAAAGAATCCAGAACCCTAGGAGCACAAGTAGTATAAATAGAACACTTGAGGAACTCTTTCAGGTATCTCATCTCTTGTTCTTACACTTACATTTCCATTCCCTGATTTCATTCTCCGATCAATAGCTTATTCTCACGCCGGAGTCCAATCGTAGAAGGCCCCCTCCTGCGGTATGGCTAACGGCTTTTGTGGCTGCAGGATTGCAAGGATAACCCTGAATAGCTAGATCGGATGGAGTCTGGGATTCGTTACTTCAACAACATGAGAGTGTGCATCTGTGTAAGAATGAATACATTTAGATCTTTTACTTTTAAGATTTAGGAATTTGGAACAAATATGAATAAAAGTAGAGAACCTCAGCAGCAATCGAGTTTGGTCTCTAACAACAAATCGAGTAAGGGCAGTACTACAGCAGGTCTCTTGAGTCTCGGATGGATTCGTCATGATGGCAGTGCGATGGCCTAAAGCCCTAAATGGTTGTAACACCATGACCGACACACATGGCCGATGAGCTCGGATGTGTTCGCAATCGTCATGAAGACACAAACTCACGATGACTGTTTGTGAAAGTTGTAATACAGATGGCCGATGTGTCTCGGATGGATTCGAATGAGTGATGACTGGATAGGTAGTCGAAAACGAGAGTTCGCGAACGGCAACGATGAGGCAGTATTAAGAGGCAGCCGACAACGAGGTTACAGGGGTTAATGGCTTTCATGGCGCTTAAATTCTAGCAATAGTGAAATCAAAGCGAGGTGACGAATCGTTAACTGTGAAGGGGGCGATGCCCTAATTTCTCTTGAGTGGTGAACGAAAGTTCAGTCATTGGCACTTGGCAGACTCCCCCGTTTGGCAGATTCCCCAATCCCCCGTCACTCTCCATTTCTAGGCCCACGGCCCATGCCGGTATGCGTTAACGAAAGCCTCCAAATGACCAAATCCAACCTACATAAAGCCCAAATGATTTTTTTATGAAGCCTTATAAATTTTGAGGCCCTAGGCGAAGGTCTAGACTTCTAAGCCCATTGGGCCGGCCCTTAATAGTCCTACATAACTTGTACAGTAATGATACTTGTAACATGCCCATAAAACCATGACGTGCTGTTTTGTGAGCATGGATTCAATGTGATGTCATATTTTCAGGCTAACGAATGCTTTAATGTGAATTTTGTTTTTTTGACCGGGCCTAGCTTAATTCTTACAAGATCTTATCAACACAGGGGATTTAATGTTGTTTCAGCTTTTATTCGTTGATTATTTATAATAAACTAAATAATTTTAATCTTAGAACATTTTTCTTGAATTCTTTTATTATCATTTAAAAAAAAAATTTTTTTCTCCTTTTATAGGGGTCGGGTCAACTTCAAACCCATACATGGACACAGTAATATATGCTTACCCACAGATTCTACATATTTATTAGTAAATATTTATTAATCAACTACTTTTATGATAATATAAATAAAAGAACCGAAAGGATATAAAGAAGCGAAAACAAATAACAAGTCGGAAGGCAAGAGACAAGCTGCATGCTTACTTCTATCCCAACATTGATCACTTGCTATCCACAAAAAAACACTCTCTTACGAACACACTTTTGTATTATACGTTTGATTTAAAACACCCTATACTGGCCTTATAGCCATATACTGATCGTATAAAGCTAAAGTTATACGAGTCATATAGTTATTGATAACCCGGCAAATATGTAACGGTAGAGTTATATAGGCCCATATAGCCCTATAATATTGGCCGTATAAAATGAGAGTTATGTATGGTTATAATTATATCTGACAATCTTGACCTATAAAAAGATAATGGATAAAATTGGGTAAACAATTATTGCATTTTAGGTTGAAAATAGTAACATTATAACATAGTATAGGTTGAGATGGGTAACACCTTAACACAAAGCAGGTCAAGATGGACAACTTAAAAACCATGTGAACATAATGGATTTAAATGGGTAAGTATGATCAATAATATATTTAATGAAAAAATCATCAAAAATAATTCAAATAAACTATTTGTTTAGTTGCAACTCATTTTAACTTGAGCGAAATTGATTTTTTTTAAAATTACCCATTTAAACTCAAACGGATTTTGCTTAAGACTCGTCTTAACCCGCACTCGTTCTGACCCATTACCCAACCTGCCCATTTTGCCATGCATAGTTATAAACCACCCTTGTAAATATAGGTTAGATTTTACAATCATGATTGGGTGGATGGGGGTTTGTCGGATACAAATTAGTGAAGTATAGAGGAGTCTTGTAACTTAAAAAGTTTGGGTTTGATTGTAAACGAGCCAAACGTTTAACTAATGATTCGTGAACCGTTTGTTAGAAAATTCGTTTAGTAAATGAAGAAACATGAAAAATAAATTTCGTTTATTTACTTAAAAGAATGAAAATGAGTTGCTCTGTTCTTTTGTGTTTTTCTATATCCGTTTACGTTTCTTCTTTAAATTTATTTATTAAATGTGTTTTCTATTTTTATGTTTTTAATCTTTAGATTATTAGCTTAAGGTTTAAACAATAAATATCTTAATATGAAATTTGTTTATTGTTAAAAACATAATAATTTGAAACTTTAATATTTGAAACATTATTTTAAGAAAATTTCAATTATGATTATTATTTATTAGGTATATTTTATTTTAAGATAATTATATCTATATATCTATATATATATATCTATATATATATATATATAGGAAAGGGTTCAATTGTTAACTATTTCTTATTGCGATAATCGAATAACTACATCTTATTACTTTGGACCCCACATTAAAGTAAATTTAAAGGTGTATGTTTTTTCTTTTTTAATTAATATAATCAGGGCCCATATTAATTACATTAATTAAAAAAAAGAAAAAGACTCTACATTTAGATTTACTTTAATGTGGGCTCTAAAGTAATAAGATGTAGTTATTCGGTTATCGTAATAAGAAAGAGTTAACAAATCCTTTTTCCTCCACCTAACGGGCTAGGTAATTGTTGGAATGTGCTTCATTGGAACGTAGCTAATCGTCCTTGCTTTTAGAGAATTGGTGGCTCTGCCTCGACCTTTCTGCGTATAGTTTAAGGAACCGGTAGCAAGATAGCTCTAAGAAGTGGACGACGGACGGGACAACTAGCTAATTGGGGGACGGAGGGACAGAGAGAACTCTTCAACCAAAATCAATCCTCGGAGGGTCGGGCGGTTGCAACTCCTAGGCTTCCGGGGCTAGGACTACTATGTCCACCCAAAAGCTCTTAGAAATGGAGAGCAATTTGAAGAAATGACCTTAAATCTTTGTGTACTGACCCCTAATCGAATAGTTTGGGATTCAGAAGAAAAAGAAATCGCTTTATTTACTAATAGTGGGCAAATTGGCGTATTACCAAATCACGCTCCTATTGCCACAGCAGTAGATATAGGTATTTTGAGAATACGCCTTAACGACCAATGGCTAACGATGGCTCTGATGGGTGGTTTTGCTAGAATAGGTAATAATGAAATCACTGTTTTAGTAAATGATGCGGAGAAAAAGTAGTGACATTGATCCAAAAGAAGCTCAACAAACTCTTGAGATTACAGAAGCTGCTTTGAGAAAAGCTGAAGGAAAGAGACAAACAATTGAGGCAAATCTAGCTCTCCGATGGGCTAGGACACGAGTAGAGGCTATCAATGCAATTTCATAACTAGTCGGTGCGTCCAAATAATCATCATTCCCCTATATATATATATATATATATGTATGTATGTGTGTGTGTGTGTGTGTATGTGTGTGTATGTATGTATGTATGTATGTATGTATGTATGTATGTATGTATAATGTTTGTATTAAGTATTTAACTATATATTTATATAAATGATTACACAAATATTAGAAACAACGTTTAGCTAGTTGAGGAATTTTCATAAGATGGGCTCAAGTTATGCTCTAAAGCGTCAAATTCGAGTATATGGTTGAAATCTTGTCTTTATAAGTGATTGTGTTTCAAGCCGGTAAAAAAAAAAAGAAAAAGAGAAGAAAAAACGGATTTAAGACCAGAACGTTGACCATCCAAACGAATCATTATTGGGTGACCAAACAAGTGCCTAACAGTTTATTAGTATACCCACAAGAATAAATACCATTTATAATGTTTTTAATTCGGAAAAATCTATCTCATAGGTTCACTAAAGCTTTTTAAAGGATAGTATTATATAGGGCTGTAAACGAACCGAACGTTCAGCGAACAGTTCGTGAACCGTTCGGCGGGAAGTCTGTTTATGTTCGTTCGTTTAATAAACGAACGAACACGAACAAGAAATTCCGTTCGTTTAGTTAAATGAACGAACATGAACAGAGGTCGTGTTCGTTCATTTGTGTTCGTGAACGTTCGGTAACATGTTCGTTTACGTACGGTTAAGTTCATTTATATTTATTCATTAAATGTGTTGTTTATTTTTAATTTTTAGTTTAATACCATAATACTTAAAGTTATTTTTAGTTTAATATTATAATATCTTAATTTATATATTTATAAATGATTATCTCCATTGCTTGAGATTAACAATGTTGATTTTTATTGTTTAAATAATATGTGTTCGTTAGCGTTCGTGAACCATTCGTGAACAAGCTAAATCCTTAATGAACGAACACGAACAAGAATTTTCGTTCGGTAAGCGTTCGTGAACCGTTCGTGAACAAGTTAAAAGTTAAACGAACGAACACGAACAAGGGCTCGTTCGTGTTCGTTCGGTTCATTTACAGCCCTAGTATTATATAATTTTAACAAGAAACCGTCACTGAAAAATGATTTTTCAAGCAGTTAATTTATTGAGTATAGTGTGGCAATAGGTTATTTCAAAAAAAAATTTTGGATAAGGGCGTTATTTCAAATTTTTGTTGTACGTGTTTCATGATTTTTTACTTCATAGTAATTATATATTGTTTAAATCAAGTAAATGACACGTGACATATTGTAGTATTTTTTAACGTTTCTCGTGTTTTTTATTCTTTGTATCTGACGTTGGTAGTGGTTAATATCACATACATGGTTGTAAAAATCCCCGACTAGGCCGATTAATCGCTAGTCCCCTAAGGCCGACTAAGCCCGACTATCCGATTAGGCCAATTAGTTGGCCGACTAATCCCGATTAATCCCTAGTCCCCACCCCACCGCCCGGCTAGCGCCTAGCGATTTCTACAACATTGATCACATATATGAAGTTTTGAATATCCAAATACTTCAGATGGTGAATTTAAAAATCCGAATCAGCTTACGAAGTTTCAGATATCTGATATTTTGAATTCAGATATTCAAATGAATATCCAAATTTCGAGAAAAATATCTACTATTTAATATTTTTATAATAAAATTAAAATTAAAAAAAATATTTCGAGTATCTGAAATATTTGAAAATTATTAAAAATGTCCTGAAAATTATCCAAAGTTCCAAAGAAATATTTGAAATATCTAAAAAATTATCCGAGATATCAGATACTTCAAATATCCAAAATATATGAAATTTTATAAAATGATTATCCGAATTTACAATCCTGATATCTGAATTCTAGTGGCTTCATCTTTGATAAATCATGTTATCACACCTCTACATGACAAATTCTAGTCGCTTCAGCTTTGATAAATAATGTTATACGTAAATATAGTAAAACCCAATGTTTTCAAAATTGGACCGTACTTTGAACCAAATGTCTTACTGGTTACGGGTTACTGGTCGAACCGGATTCAAAAAATCGGATGACATAATAAATATATATAATATTCCAAAAAAATTATAAAATTATAAACACATTTAATCAAACATAACTAATGTTTAACAAAGATAATCATGTTAAAAAAATGTAGGATTTGGTTTTAATGTTTTATTTTATAGATTTTAGTTTTAAAAAAAACTGAAATCCGGTTCAACTAGTGTGAACCAGATCAACAGGCCGGTTCGTTATAAGACGGTTCACATGTTGATTTTGGGCCGGTGAGTCCAGTTCAATTCTGAAAACCATAATAGAAATAGAGATACGAACATTCGAGTAAGAAAAATATTTTTCAGAGTAGCTAATTGTTTTGTTAACAATTAGCGAAAACAAAATAAATATATTGAAGATAATATTAAATAAAAGTTTAAAACAACGTATACTTTTTAAAAATAAACTTGAGGTAAACCAGTGTCTACATGTAATGAAACAAAGGAACTCTGATCTAAACAATTCTTTATTTATTTTATTACTTGTCTCCCAGTTCTTTAATAGGGGTCTCTTTATGTTGCTGCTTGTCTCACGTTTCAAAGCAACTTGCCACACTTAAAAGGGAGGTCTTACAGGATGCCGGTATTTTTTTTTTCTGTCCGAAACGCTAAAGGTGGCATTTACTATATGCGTCATAGTCATTATTGTCATATCATCTTTTTACTCATCCTTTTCACATCATTCTCTCTCATCTTTTTAACTCCAACACATCATTCTCACATGCATCATTCTTTTTTTCGCATATTTTCCACCTTCTCTCTTTACACTTGGTTGCACTTCCGGAAGTGCAAAGTGGGGGAAGTGCGGAGCACTCCATTGCATCCTTTGGAGATGTAGCTGTCCACGTGGGACATACACATGCCCGTAAGGGCGCATTGGAGAGTTTTAGAGGTCTTGTGTTTGGGTTAAAAATACTCTAGGTTAAGACAAGGGTTTTTTTGGTATGAGTTTTCTTCTGAATAATGATACAAAGTTACTTATTTAAACAGTAATAATTGGTTATTAGTTGTTTAAAAATACATAAAATTAAAAATCAAAGGTCATATATTAATAAATCCAAAAATTGAATATGAAAGGTGAAACTGATCGAGTAGTTTGTGGAACATGACTTCAATTTGAAGTCATGTATATATTGATGTATGCCAATAGAAATTTAATTGTAAGCAACAAATATAATTTATTTTTTTTTATAACTGTGTAAACCTATTTAACTATTACACCACTTTCTTGGAGGTTAACAAATAAATAAATAAATTTGGTTCATTCATTTACATCGTTTTTCTTTCTTTTCTTTTTTATTCTTTTTCTTCTCTTTTTTTTTTTTTTTTTTTTGCTTAAATGGCATTCATGTCCTTCTAAATTCATATTTTTGAGTTTTTAAAACGATCAGTTTATCACCTCAATTACTTCAAAAAGCATATTTTAAATTTCAATTTTAAAAAGTAAACAGGTAAAATATCATTATTGATATATAAAAGTGGCCATCATAATGAAGGTTTTGAATTGTGTGAGTTATGTTGGTTCTTAGGAAGTTTTCAATTGGATAAGACGTAAAATTATTTAAGAACAAATATGAGATTCTTCTTGTGAACTTGTGCCAAAATTTGCAATGTATTTGATGATAAAACCACAACAAATAAATTCTTTATATAATGACATGAAAAGTCTCAAAGAATCATTACAACTTCATGATCAAATGTGATAGTTGATGGTTATATCAACTCATAAGTACATCAGCACAAACAATGTTATAAAGTTGCTACTAAGGTACAAAGTTGCTACCGAAGTATGAAGTTTTATTTTTTGAATGACCAACTAATCAACTATCGGGTACTTCGTACGTGGCCCTAATGGCTAAAGGATGCCTAAGTTGGTCACTAATCAACTATCGGGTACTCCGTACCCGCCCAAAGGCATGACGGTGGAAAGTCGGTAAAACCGGGTGGGATCAAGAATCGAAACGAGGACCTGGGTCTTCTATCACTTCCCTCATACCTTCATCTTAGCACTAGGACAAGACATTATTGGTATCGAAGTATGAAGTTGTTATAAATGCCTTAATAGTTACTCATCATCGTTTGCTTTTGATCCTTCATTTGTTACCTATGATCAGCACCAAATTCCCTCTATTTTATGTGTTCGTTTTAACCGTTCTAGAAGGCTTTGTCACATAGACTTGGCCACAAGGGTGCCACTATTTTCAGAAAATGGTTTATGGCTTTGTCCCTAACAACTTTAGAAGTTCCTGTGTCCCAAAGTTAACATTGGGGTTGTTTAGCAGCCTCTGCATTATTAAATGTTAAAACAGTAGGAGATCTGACTGGATAACAGGTTATGATTTAGTTAACTGTTGAGCCGGTAATTTGTTTGGTTGGATCTCTAAACAACTAGATAAAATGATTATTTTACCCCTCTAAACTATTTTGTGTTGAATGGAAAACATATGTTTAATCATAGATGTGAATGACTAAGTTGAATGAAAATAATTATAACTAAAAAAAATTAACATCATAGGAAATCCAAATTACCAATGTTTTGAAAACCGGACCGGCCGAACCGGGAATCGGTGGTCGGACCGGTCCGGTTAGGGGTACTGGGCCGTTTTTGGGTGAACTGGCCGGTCGAACCGGCGAACCGGTGGTTGAACCGGTTTTTTTATATTTTTATTTTTTTTTAATTTTTTTTTTGATTTTTTTTATATATATATTTTATAAAATGTATATAAAATCATCCGGTTCTTAAATCCGTTTCAACCGGTCCGACCGATCGGATCTCTGACCAGTAAGAAGACCGGTTCGACGTCCGATCCTGTTATGAAAACATTGCAAATTACACATCAATCCTATAAAATCCGGAAACATTTTAAAAATCAAAGTAGAAGTTAATACTTCACATACAACTGTGCTTTAGTTATTTAAAATTAGTTGACTTGTTATCTAGTCATGTAAACTAGTCATATACAGGGGGGTCTTAGGGCAAGTGCGAGAAGTGCGACCGCATGACCTATTTTTTTAGGAGGCCCTAATTTTTTTTATAAAAATTGTATATATTATATATATTAATTTATTTTACAACAAACACATATAATTTACATTCCAATTTTTTAAATACATTTAACACAATTACGAATTTTATAAAGGCTAAAAAAAACTTTTTCTTTAAACTTTTGACCAATAACTCATTACAATTTATAATCGAGGTCAAAAAACAAATTAACTCACTTAACATTTAGTTATAAACTAATTACCACACGCACACACATAGGGGCCCATTTTTAGCATTTACACAGGACATCTAATCTCTCAAAGACTGTGCTGGTCATATACATATTGTTGTGTGAACCCCATTCTACATCATGAGCAGAATAGTAAAAAGGTTGGTCATCATAAAATAATGGTTGTAGGTAGCTTTCTTTTATCAGTAACATGCTTTAGTTTTATATTACACAACTTTTACCTCATAAAACATAAAACTTTATATAAATAATTAGGTACTATTGAGATATAACCTCTGTATATCAAAAACAATTCGCAAATAATTACAATAGAGAGGCAATGTTACTTATGAGAGTTCAAACAATCCAAAATACGAAAAAAATTGAAACCCAAATGGTATCCGAAACTGAAAAATCGATTCAAATAGTAATTTTGTTGTTCGGGTTAGATATATCTAAACCCAAATTAGGCTTCGGATAATTGGGTTGGATCCACATATAAGGTTTTATTAAATTCGGGTTTTCAAATATCCAATTAACTCAATTAAAGAATAATTAACTATTAAAATATGGACAGTTAGACTAGTCCAACCCAACTGCCCAGTCTTTAGTCCCAAAAAAACACGTTCATGGTGAAATTTCACGCCCAAATTCAGGTTTATTTGGGTTTCTCCGAAATTCAAACCGAGTCCTTATTCTGGTTGTTTGAGTCGTGTTTGAAGTCTAGGCAAAACATTTCAAATCCGAATAACCATGTTTCGAATCCGAATAACCATGTTTCGAATTAAACGAATAATTTGTAATCCGACCCAATGAACACTCCTAAATTATAATCAGGTTGGATTGAACTTGGCAACACCAGCACTCCAGCAGCCAAGTTATGACCTTTTGAGCTGCTATCAAACCGACCGGTTGCCAATGTGGGACTAGCTCCCTTGATAGAGGCTTTTGCCTTTTCGAATGAGAGGTCATAGGTTCAATCCTATATATAAACGTAATTATGGTGTAATTTAGGTGTAAAATAAACATGACTGTTCAAAAAAAAATCAAACTGACCGGTTGGACGGTTAGTTGTGTTGGTTTGCGGTTGAATCGTTAGACTTGTAGCCGTGGTTCAATTATTAAAATATATATATAATAAATCTAAGTTGAGCACCTCGTTTATACCAGTTATTTTAAGGGGCAATTAACAGAAACCAAGATTTTTGTGGCTCGTGATTTAAGGTTCATGGGAAGCTAACGATTCCTTTTGGGTCAGACGTACAAAAAAATCCATCTTTTTAACAATTTATTGAGCATTGCATGCGCCCAAATTATGAACAGGAAATGCTTAGCTTAAGTGGATGAGGGAAGGTACCCTGTGATTTTAATATTGGGGAGGTCACGGGTTCAAGTCCTGACATGGACAAAATAGAGGTTACATGCTAGGCTAGGGGGTTTTCTCTCACCTATGGTGGGTTTCCTCCTATTGGGTGTGGATATGATCGGGTGGGTCGATGATCCGTCAGTGATCCAAATTGCCGTTCAAAAAAAAAAAAGTTAAAATTTTAAAATATTATTATTACTATTACATTAAAAAATAATCATTAAACATGTTAAGATAGAATGTTATAACACATAAGTATTCATATAAAACGTGCGAGATCTTTTTGAAACATGTAAAACATTTAGAAGAGGTAACGCAAGAAGAATATTCACCAAAAGATGTTTAACTTTGCATTTACAAAAGCGTATTGCTACTTTTGCTAAAGCACCGTCTACGGGATGAAAATTTTTGACACGAATTTGTTAAGCTGACATGGCATGGATTTAATTGGTTTCGTATTTGAGCTTAAAAGATTTTTGACATAAACAGGTCAATGCATTAAGACACGAAGAAAATCGTAACCAAACATTGTTAGGAGATATATGTATGAACTTATTATTATTTATTAATTTTTTAAAATGATTAAATATATATAATTCCAACCATTTGTTCTTACTTCTTAGAATGTTACCCTAAATTCCAATTCAGATAGCTCCTATCGTAAGGCCTCAAGATGTCATTTCAAGTTTTCAACACTAATCTTGTTGTTCATCATCAATGAACAACATTCTGAAAGCATATTGGAATTGCTTAATTGATTTTCTGTACACAGATGTTCACGAAATACATATACAAGATGAGATCCTCATTCTTAGGAAAGTCTAACTAATTTGCATGATTTGTGCTATCTAAATATATACAATATATTTTACAGCTAATACACCCCCTCAGTCAGAGCGGGAGGTGGACGGACGCGAAGACTGTCCTTAAAGCGGGTAAATAATGTGCGTGGTAGCCCCTTCGTAAAGATATCGGCGTATTGATAATCAGCGGGAACATGGAGAACGCGAACAGTACCGACTTGAACCTTTTCTCTAACAAAATGTATATCGAGCTCTACATGCTTCGTTCGTTGATGCTGAACGGGATTATCGGACAGGTAGACAGCCGATATGTTATCACAGTATACAATGGTCGCCTTTCGAGTGGGAACTGAGAGTTCTAGTAGAAGGTTTCGTAACCAGCTCGTTTCTGCAACAGCGTTTGCAACGGCCCTATACTCGGCTTCAGCGCTGGATCTGGATATTGTGGCTTCACGTTTTGAAGACCAAGAGATTAGATTATCACCAAGAAATACGCAATAGCCGGATGTAGATCGCCGTGTGTCAGGACATCCACCCCAATCCGCATCAGAATAAGCGGTTAATTGCGAAGATTGTGACGGGGTGATGTGTATGCCATGCGTGAGCGTGCCCTTGATGTAGCGAAGGACTCGTTTCATGAAGTTGAAATGAGATTCGCGTGGCGCGTGCATGAAAAGGCATATTTGTTGAACCGCGTAAGTGATATCCGGGCGAGTAAACGTCAAGTATTGTAGAGCACCGGCAAGGCTACGGTAATGTGTGCCATCATCTAACAGTTTTCCGGAATTGGCACTTAGCTTGGACGATGTGTCAACAGGAGTCAAGGATGGTTTGCAAGAACTCATGTTTGCCCGATGTAGAATGTCATAGGCATATGTGTGTTGAGATAAAAATAAGCCTTTTGAGGAATGTTGAACCGAAATGCCCAAGAAGTGATGAAGCTTTTCGAGGTCTGTCATTGCGAACTCACCCGATAGTGACTTAATGATCTGTTGCAGTAGTTCGTTGCTGGAGGCAGTTAAAATGATATCATCAACGTACAGAAGGAGATATGCCATGCGATCCCCATTTTTGTAAATAAATAGAGATGTGTCGGTTACTGCACTTTTGAAACCACATTTTTGAATGAAGGTGGCAAAACGTTGGTACCATGCGCGAGGGGCTTGTTTGAGGCCATATAGAGATTTACGGAGCTTGCAAACATGGTTCGGTTTTGTGCTATCTTTAAAACTGGGTGGTTGGAACATATAAACAGTTTCTTGTAATTCACCATGTAGGAACGCATTTTTGACATCCAGTTGATGTATTGGCCATGACCTTGAAACTGCAAGACTTAAGACGGTTCGGATAGTTGCCAGCTTAACCACCGGACTAAACGTTTCATCGCAATCGACACCAACCTGTTGACTTTTACCATTAACAACTAGTCGGGCCTTATATCGTTGTAGTGCCCCGTTGGAAGTAAATTTGTGGCGAAACAGCCACATGCATCGGATAATATTAACATTGTGAGGACGTGGTACAAGTTCCCAAGTGTTATTATTCATTAGGGCCTTATATTCATCAGTCATGGCAGCATACCAGTTGGGTTCATTTAAGGCCTGGAGATGGGATTTTGGAATGGGGGAAATAGAGTCGGTGTGCAAATTGAGACGGTCACGGGGTTTGACAATGCCATCTTTGGCCCGGGTGAGCATGGGGTGTTGGTTATTTGGTGGCGGTTGAGTTGGTTGGGTGGTGGCAGTAGGTGCGAGGGATGTATTGTATGTGGGAATGGGTGCGTGAGTTTGGTTGATAGGGAGTGGGCCGATTTGTGTGTGTGGGCCGGTGGGAGATGTGGGGTTGGGGTTGGATGGTGGGCCATTGGAGATGGTTGGGCCGGTCTGTGAGGTTGACGAGTGAGATGATGCATGAGTTGAGGGTGTTGTTGGGTTTGAAGGGGTAGGATTGGTTGGAACGGACAAGTGTGAAGGGGGGTGAAAAATTAATGGGGAGGGTTCTGGTGAGTTAAGAAAGGTGTAATCAGTGGGTGTGGTGTTTAGTTGTTGAAATGGGAAGTGGTTTTCATCAAAAATGACATGGCGGGACAGTAAAACTTTACCAGTAGATAGATCTAGACACCGGTACCCGCGGTAATTAGATGGGTACCCCAAAAAAACGCATAGGGTGGACCGAGGATTGAGTTTATGTGTGCGAGTGGCAGTGAGATTGGGATAGCAAGCGCAACCAAATACACGAAGATGGTCGTATGTTGGTTGGCGAAGATATAAGGCGGAAACGGGGGTATGTTGGTGAAGCGTTTTGGTGGGGAGGATGTTATGAAGATAACAAGCGGTGTGTAAGGCTTCTACCCAAAAATTTGATGGAAGAGAGGCATGAGTGAGAATCACGAGCATGATCTCATTGAGGCGTCTAATCATTCTTTCGGACTTTCCGTTTTGTTGGGAAGTGTGGGCGCATGAGAACCGAAATTGGAGGCCATTTTTGTGGGCAAAATTTTTAAAGTTATTGTTATCGAATTCACCCCCCAAGTCACATTGAAATGATTTTATTGTCAAATTAAATTGAGTTTGAATGTAACGGTGAAATTGAGTGAATTTTTCAAAGGTTTCAGATTTAAATTTGAGAGGAAACGTCCAAGTATAATTTGTGTAATCGTCAATAAGCACCATGTAATATTTGTAACCTGTTTTGCTAAGGACCGGAGAGGTCCATAGGTCACAATGAACTATGTCAAAAGGCAAAATAGTAACCGATGTGGAATTATCAAATGGCAAACGTTTATTATTTGAAAGTTGACAAGAACCACAAACATGTTGATTATTACGATTACAAGAAATAAAGTGCTTGGAATTTAAAAACTGCATAGTAGGTAGACCGGGGTGACCGAGACGTTCATGCCAAACGTCTTTATTTGAAGAAGCAACAAACGCCGAACTTGAGACTGGATAGGAGAATGGATATAGATGACTTGAACTATTGTGGCGGGTTAGCATCATCCCACTCGGGTAATCCTTCACAGAAAAACCATAAGGATCAAAGTCAACGGATACATTGTTATCAATAGTAAATTTTCGTACGGAAATAAGGTTTTTGATAATTTGTGGTGTGTAAAGGACATTTTTAAGGTGGAATAGGTGATTAGGGTGTTTAAGGGTGTGATTTCCCGAACCCAAAACCGGTATGCGATGTCCATTTCCAACAAATATAGAACCATAAGAATGAGATAACAAGTGGTTTTGTATCATACCTTGATTGCCGGTGAGATGATCCGATGCCCCCGAATCCATAAACCATTGATTGTCACTCGACTGAGCATCATGGTCCAGTGTCATGGCTTGAAAGGCTTCTCCAAGTTGTGTTGGCTCCAGTGCATTAAAAGTTGCAAGATTTGCTTGTTGGGCTGGTTGGGCCTGAGGTGTACGTTGTCCATTAGATGAAGAAGAAGCCCACTGCTTTGTGTTTGATTGGGATGAAGGACACATCCAAGGTGGTGTAGGTGGAGCCCAACCTGGGAAAGAAGCCCAATTTTGCGTTGGGTAGGGGCACGGTGGTGGTGTCCAGTAGCCTGGCCAAACCTGCGTTTGATATCCCATGCCATATGACTGCCATGGAGCTGCTGGAGAGGGCTGTCGAGAGCCGGCTGGTTGACCACGGTTTCTAGAGTTGGTCGAGTATTTGCGGCCATTGGTAGGACGGCCGCCGCCGCGTGATTGGGTTGACCGGCGTGAATCAGATGGTTGTGAGGGTGGTTCCTGTCTAGTGGCTGCCAACGCAGTCGGTGCAGAAAGTGTTTCTCGAGCCGATTGGCGTTGTACCTCCAGTTGAAGCATGCTGCACGCCGTCTCCCAAGAGGGGAGGGTTTGATTGATATACGTACCGATCGGGTCAAACTCTACCGGTAAACCACGAACCAATTGCAAGACTAACCTTTTTTCATTCACAGGGGAATCTACATCATTAAGTTGATCGGCCAAAGCCTTCAATTTTTGGCAGTAAGCTTCGAGGGAACTCATGGATGTAAGAGATAAATTGTGAAATTGAAGTTCGAGTGCCGCTGCCCGAGCACCTTTGTTGTTTAAGTAAAGGTTCTGGAGTCGAATCCATGCCTCGTAGGCAGTGGATTTCGCTTGGAGAATACGCACCAGTATTTCATTTGCAATGGATCCGTAGATCCATTGGAGAACAATAGCATCGATTTTCATCCATTCGTCATGATTGGCGTTGGTCACCGGAGGCGGTGGAGTCCCGCCAATATGCGAGGAAACATCATAGCCTTGAGCATGAAGGGTAAACAATTTAACCCAAGCCGAATAGGTGATAGTTGTGTCGTCAAGAACTTTAACCTTGCGGGTGATGTCGGTGACGGTGTACACCGGATGAAGGGGTTTGGCAGCGGCTGTTGGAGGAGCGTTGTCACCCATGGATCGTAATCGATGGATTGAGAAAAAAAGAAAACGAAAAATGATTTTTGTGGATGTTTTTATGCTCTGATTACCATGAAAGCATATTGGAATTGCTTAATTGATTTTCTGTACATAGATGTTCACGAAATACATATACAAGATGAGATCCTCATTCTTAGGAAAGTCTAACTAATTTGCATGATTTGTGCTATCTAAATATATACAATATATTTTACAGCTAATACATTCAACACCTTGGAACTTCAGTGAGGATCCTCAAGCATTGTCGTACCCTCGAACCTCGCAAAATCAACGAGCATTGTAATCTCGTTGCGCCAATGCACCCTCGAACCTCGTCGATCATCAACTGGTTGAACTTCATATTTGGAGTTCAATCAAGCATTAGAGTTTGTTCAACCCTTAATATTCACAAGTTTTGTTTTGATCATTCTATATTATGGGTTTTTGGTAACTTTTTTCAATAAATATATGTTTCATATTGTGTTCTTAAACAAGTATTATCATGTAACATGTTTCTAAACATTTTTGTGTTGGTGTTTGGAAAAATGGCACGAGTAGTTATTGTGTCATTTTCGTGTCATTGATATTCGTGTTCGTGTCTTATTGTGTCATGTATCAGCTGTTATGTAAGCCCTATATCCGCTATTGGAAAAGGCTTAAGCACCTCATATTGTACCTTGAATCGAATAGGAACGATCAAGATAGTTCAAGAAACTCTTTTTTGTATGTTTGGAAGAATTGAAAAGGGTGTTTATGATAGACTGAATAGTGCTTTAAAGGAAATGGATAATTCCATGGTGTCATACTCGGGAATAAGCGAAAGATTTAGGGTGAGGTTATGTTAACAACGCATTATGCATTAAATAGTAAAAAGGAACAAGACAACCTCATATGAAATTTGGTTAGAAAAGTCTCCAAACTTAAATTATTTAAGATTTTGGGGTTATAGAGCAGTATTAAGTCTTACTAAACCCAAACAGAAGTAAGTGAGCGAAAGGCGTACATGGTGCATCTTTATTGGATAGTTTGATCATTCTAAATCATATAGGATTTATGTATTAAAACATAATGACTCTTATCGAGGAGTGAGATCAAAATCAATATCAATATTTCTAAATATTGTGGAAAATCCTAGAACCTTAGTGTGACTATGGAATCTTATGAAGTTGCATTCTTGAAAGAAGATACAAATGATGAGATGGATACTATTATGGAGTATAATAACTGGAAACTAACTAATCTACACCCCTAGTTGTAAACCATTAGGATGTAAATGAATATCATGGACATGATGAAACTAGAAGGTATCATAGACAAGCTTCAAGCCAGATTGGTTATCCAAGACTTTAGCAAAATAAACGTATAGACTACTATGACACATATGTTCCAGTGGCAACGATAACCACAATAAGATTGTTGATTGCTTTAATATCTATACACAATCTTGTGATCTACCAAGTGGATGAGAAAATTACAGTCTTGAATGGTGATGAATAGAATTACATGAAAAATCCAAAGGTAACGTGGATAAGGTGTGTAACATTATTAAGTCACTAAGGAAACACCTAAATAAGGCATCAAAAGTTTGATGGCATTGTTTTGTCTCGTGGGTATGTTCTTAACCAAGTTGACAAGTGTGTATACAACAAATTTGATAAGTTTGCTAAAAGAGTTATAATTTTCTTGTGTGTTGATGCCATGCTTATCTTTGGCACTAAGTCAAGATGAATTTTATTATACAAAAGAATTCATGACATCTGACTTCTTCATGAAGAATTTAAGGGAGCTTGAAGTGATCATTGGGATTAGGATCAAGCATGAGAACAAAAGGTATTATTATCTCAAAATCTCATTATGCTTAATATATATTGAAGAAATTCAATTGTGAGAATTGTTCACCTTTTGCACTCCATTTAACCCAAATGTAAGGTTTTTACAAATAAAGGTTAAGTTGTGTGTCAACTTGAGTACTTTAGGGTTTTTGAGTAAGGTTTTTAATGTATACCATTATAAGCACAAGGTTGGACATATCCTTTGTAGTTAGGAAACTTAGTAGGTTTACTAGTGACCCAAAAACGTCATTGGCAAGCTATTAGAAGAGCATTTAATTATTTAAAGGGAACCATTAACTATCGTCAGAGTTGAATTCGATTTCCTTCGTTATTAGAAGGTATTCTGATGCAAGTTGGAATACAAATAAGGGTTATCATTCCTTAACAAGTGAATGGATATTTCTACTTAGAGGATGAGCTATCTAATGGGTTTATAAGAAGTAGACTTGCATAACTAATTAGAAAATGGAAGTTGAGTTTGATGTAACTAGTTAAGAAGCTTAATGATTAAGGAATTTTAATTTTATGAGATTCTATAATGGTCTAAACCAATGTCATCAATTTCTATCTCATGTAATAGTGTTGCAAAGTTTTCTATGGCATATAGCCAATTGTATAATGAAAAGTGTAGACGCTTGGGTGTTAGATAAAATGTTTCGTGAGCTCATCATGGGGTGATATCAGTGGAATATGTTCATACACAACGTAATCTTTTCGATCATCTAACCAAATGGTTTGAAAGAGATCTCATGCATAAATCACATATGAAGATGAGATTAAAGTCCATTGAAATCTCTCATACTCAATTCCCATATTATACAACATTAGATGTTGAATTCCATATCAAAAGTTTTAATTTTAGATATTGGAACACATGTATCATATCATCCTAAGGTATATGTACAAAGTACAATGGGTTAAGTTGAAGTTTTTTTGACTTTTTAACAATTACATTGGAAAATTGCATTGCATGTGTAAGAAGAAATGAACTACATTTACAAGTATAAAGTTTAGCTGCTTCAAGGCTAACTTGAGATTTGACTCTTATTTACTCATTGAAATTATGACACAGGGCTAGTAAAAGATAGAGTCTAGGTAAGAACAAAACAAATAGTTCAACTTGTATGTACATTAGCTTCATGTATATGTATGCATAATAGGGGTTTAATCCTTAGTGACACTCTAATATTCAAATATGAAATATGTAATGTACTAATATATACATTTAATCTTCAAGACTTTTTTTATTTATGCATACATTTTGCATGTTATGGTTTGTTTAACATAATAATGGATTACACTAAAATAGGGAAGGAATGTTGGTGATTTTAGTATCACCTAGCTATTTTAGTATCACCTAGCTATATTGCAACATTAAACAAGTCGATAATACGGGGAGCGCATGTTTGATGATAGTATAATTGATGATGTTATAGACACATTGTGGTGACAAGGGGAAAATCCTACTAAACAACAAGGGTTATGGGGAAATCTAACATGGTTAGTAGAATCCTGAGGGGCAGTATTACACTGTTGGTTGGCTAGAAGTAAAATTGTGCTTTAAAAGTTGTATTTCAGAATTAAAATTATTCTTCGAAAATAGTTGGTTTTCGAAAGTAAACACTTGTTTCCCATACTTAAGAAAGTTGTCATTTGAAAATAAAATGTTTACTTCCAAAGTAATTATCTATTTAGTGCGTAACTACCAGTGATTGTAACTAACTAAATATTAAAATGTCGCAGCGGTTGGTGTTGGCAATTTCTTGCTATATAAAGATGAACTTTGATTAGAAAGCAAAAGATGAATTTTATAGCATATTTGTGTTCATTCTTCAGGGTTTTTATTTCTTATCTGATTGAGTATTGAGTATCTATCTGAAAGCAAATTTTACGTGATTTATCAAAGAATCCAAAAAGATATTCAAACATAATCAAGGACGGTTCTTAATAGGGGCCCGGGGGGGGGGGGCCCTGTTTTTCCGGTCAAAGGGTTGATTCAGTAGTATTTTGTCGGAAAATCATTTGGTCTCCTTCGTTTTCTTCCTAAAAATCGTTCGGCCCTATCAGTTTTTTCCTAAAAATCTTTCGACCCCCTCCGTTTTCTTCCTAAAAGTTCTTCAGCCCTCTCCGAACTTTTTTTCAAGCTCCGTCAATAAACATAATAGGTTATTGTTGCCTGTGATTAAGTCCTGTGTTATTGGAATATTGTAGTTCCTTTCATTCGGCTTGTGTTTGTAAAATAAGGGTCGGTGCATGTCGAACGAGTCGGTTTTATATTTTCCAATTGAACTAGCCTTTTAAATCATTATTTTATAAAAAGAATAACTCGTATTTTTATAAGTTTTTTTAGAGTAAATTATCGAGATAGTCCCTGTGGTTTGCTATTATTTCACTTTTGGTTCATATGTTTTATAAATTATTCACATGGTCACAAACTTTAAATATTTGTAGCCCATATAATCCTTATCTGAGGGTGATTTAGTCACTTATGTGACGGTAATTTGGCAACTTAATGACTATATGTGTTACAAATGTGTAAAGTTTGATATCATATCGGTAAGTTATGAAACCTAATGACCGAGAGTGAAATAGTAATAAAACATAGGGACCATATCGATAATTTACTTTTTTTTATATGATTATTACTTCGTATGTGTGATTGACCGGTCCCAATTACCATAAGAAAAGAAAAGAAAAAAGAAAAAGAAAAAGAAAAAGCTTATCTTATTATGTCTATGATATTGCGCATGTGTTTTTTGAAATGAGTTTTTTTCCTTTTTAACTTTTTGTTATTAATAAATTATTTTTTGTTATTAAATAAACTCTTTTATGAAGTCTAGGATTTTTATGATATTTGTTTATAAGGAGTTTTTTTTAATTGTGCTCTAAACATGTTAAAAGACGCGTCTACAAACTTCGTAATGAACCTGGAAGCCTTGCCGCAAACTTGGGTAAAGAAAAGCATAAGTTTGAGGCTGTAAAAACGATTGTTAAAAAGCATAAATTCAAATTTATTTTACATACAAGTATGCAACGTGACTAAGTATATATTACTATTGATCCAACTCATTTTCGAACAAACGGAAACTTACACCTTCAAACCAAAACATATCAACTCGAATTTATACGAACAAGTGCGGATAAAAATAAACACGTGTGAATTCTTTTATAAAAAATTTAACAAACGAATGTTATTAAGGAAAAAAAATCATATTCTCTATAATACATAAACCGTTGCGCATATAACCCCTCTTGGGCGTGTAATAGTTGATATCTCATTTAAAAGTCAGGGTTCAAATCCTGCAGTTGACAGTTTAAGTGCATTAGAAGTAGATTAGTGGTAACCCAACTAAGTCTGTTAAAATTAACACAAATCTTTAGTTTTTTTTCATGAAGTTTATTAAAGATCTACAAGATTTTTTTCTTTTATTTGTTTATGCAAATTCATTTTCATATAAAATTTTACACCATTGTAAATTATCATCACATTAAATAAATATCTACAGTGTAACACAAATTTATACTTATTTTAGTTTAAATTCTAAACACTTGTAAAATAATACATACACATAAAAAAAAGATAATATTGTATATGTATAATAAAAGTAATGAAAAAAAAAAGTTAAGATTTGAGTTAATCTTTTCAAAGTAATTGTGTTACAAAAATTAACGTGGGTTAAAAATAAGCCTTTGCCACACACACAAACAAATATATAATACATGTTATAAACTTGAAACTGATGGTTAGTTTTGTAAGTGAGCAAAGTTACCCGTGCATGCGACGTTGGTAGATAGAAAAAACATTGTTACGTCACATACATTGTGGTACAAAAAGATTTAACACATAATTTAATAAAAAATATATAAGAAATGTAAAGAAAAAAGCAAAGAAAAAAATTGCAGTTAAGAATTAACTAGTGACTAATGATCCTCAGCTCAAACGGTTGAGAGAAGGTACCGTGTGACTTCATTATTAGGGAGGTTACGGGTTCAAGTACTGGCATGAACAAAATAGGGGTTTCATGCTAGGCTAGGGATTTTCTCTCACCTGTGGTGGATTTCCCCCTATTATGTGTGAATATGATCGGGTGTGTCTATGACCCGTTAGTGATCCAAATTCGTTAAAAAAAATTAACTAGTGACCTTTCAAACATCAACAAAGCAATATATCAACTCATTTAACACCACGGTTGTTTTAAGATTGGAAAAGCAACTTAGAAACCTATATAAAAGAAACAAAAGAGTAAATGAATGTCATTCCATACGACTTCTAATTAATTAAGATGTTATACAATGTGTTATCTTTGGATATTGGGATTTAATGTATGTTTCAAATGCTATGCTTGAAAAAAAATGTTTTTCTTTTTTTTTAATGACGACGATCTTACATACCATGTATATTATCTTAATAGGGTCCACTGGGCAGAGGTAAGACGCGGCCATATATACCAGATGTGCGGTAACCCCCTGGAATGGGTAAACTCTCGCCCCCCATTAGTCAAGAACCCAAGATTAATCTCATGATTCCTTCCTTATCTGGATGTCCTTTAAACCGCCCCTCACATGACTCGAACCCATGACCTCTCGGTCACAAGGTGAAACCCCAACCAGTAAGCTAAATACGTAGGGGAATGTTCAATTGTTAAGTCACTCTTATTGTGTTAACTCATATAACTCCGTCAATATCAATACAAATCTTTGTTTTATTTTTTTAAATATCATTATTACACATAAATAATACTTTCTTCTTTTATGTGTATGTATAAATTTCTCACCGTTTAAGATTTAAAATCAGTATAAGTTTTGGTTACTATAACAAGATTTATAATCTTAAACAATATAAGGAATTTACACATACAAATAAAAGAAGAAAGTATTATTTATGTGTAATAATAATATTTAAAAAAAAACACATATTTGAATTGATCTTAACAGAGTTATACAAGTTAATGCAATAAGAGTAGGTTAACAATTGAACTTTCTTCCGTATATATATACATGTATCTATGAAAAGCAATGAACAGGTCCCAAGTCCTAACATGAGAAAAGAAAAAGGCATGTGGTCACCTTATTATACTTCTTAAAAAAAAAGTAAAAAAGAAAAAAAAGAAACTTTAAATCATTATTTTATCTTTAGTATAAATTTAAATATAGAGTAAATTACCAATATCGTGTCTATGGTTTTTTAGTATTTTACTCCTGGTCCTCACGTTTCATAAATTACCAATATGCTCTCAAACTTTAAATATTTGTAATGCATGTAGTTCTTATGTCACCAAATTACCCTCACATAATTGACCAAATTGTCCTCGTATAAAGATTATACGTATTACAAATGTTTAAGGTTAGATACCATATGAAAAATTTATAAACCTAGGAAACAAAAGTGAAATACTAGCAAACTACATGAATCATCTCATTAAATTTACTCTTTAAATATATAAAGGTGTTTATAATTTAACACCCTACTTTATTTTGTAATTACATCCTATCCTACTATAGTAAATTAACTTAGATTTGAACACATGCGTTATCTTCTTAATCAAGATTCATGCTAAAATAAGATATTTGTAGAGGATTTACTTTTAAAAAATGAATCAAATGATTGTATCACATCCTTTCATATTGTTTTATTCAATATGAAGATTTTTGTAATTTGATTTTACCTATTTCTTTTAGGGTTGTTCAAAAAACACATAGCTTGAACCTTGTTCAAAGTTTGCTTGAAAAAGGCTCAACTCGTTTAAAATGAGCCGAGTCTTACCCAAGGTTGTCTCGATTTGAGCTTAGCTCATGGCTTGGCTCAATTTTTGTTATATATAATAAATACACACACACACATATGGTTGTTCATATATATATATATAGGGGATGGTTCCATTGTTAACCCTTCCTTATAGCGTTAACCGCTTAACCATGACGTTTTTTGCCCGAATCTTTGTTTTTTTTTTCATGGTTTTATTATACATAAATAGGGGGGTTTCTCTTTTGTGTTTTTGCTAATTAATCACCGTTTAGAAGTTATAGTAAGTGTAAGTTACTTACACTTACTTACATCAGATAGGGATTGTAAGTAAGTGTAAGTAACTTACACTTACTATAACTTCTAAACGGTGATAAATTAGCAAAAACACAAAAAAGAAACCCCCTATTTATGTATAATAAACACCATGAAAAAAAACAAAGATTCGGGCAAAAAACGCTAGGGTTAAGCGGTTAACGCCATAAATCCTTCCCCTATATATATATATATATATATATATATTTGTGTAAAGAAAAAAACCAATGAGCTCATGGCTCAAAATTTTACGAGCTCGAGCACAATTTTTTGCCTTGAAAAAAAATTTCGATTAGGCCCAGCTTGGCTTGAAAATTCTCGAGCTCGAGTCAACCCTACCATGGTTCGATTGTAGTCTTAGCTCTTTAGGTTTTGAACCTAATTTTCAATAGATTTTAAATCCTTCAAGAATTTTTATATACAATACAAGTAAGTTATGGCCATATTCATATAGTGCAAATCTAAATTTCTAAAGACTATTAAGTTTAAGTTGATTAAATATCTAAAAGGATTGCAACCATAATTTAAGTATATGTTTTCTCATAGTCAATTCTTTACTTTGGAATAAAAAATATGAACCACAATTCTAGTTGTGTATTTTACGACTTCATTTCACTCATTATGTATTTGCACACAAAAGTTCATTTATACCATACATGCTTTATGACCTTATGTGTAATAACAATTGGTACAAAAACCTTCTGAATATTAAGTGAATCTAATTCATCTTGCGTATAATCTTTCTATTTATTCACGCACATTGATTTCTACAATCAGTGGCAAATTTTGGTTTCGGGACATCATCTTCTTCCATAATCTTAGTTGCTATATTCCTTATTTTATATCAATTCCATATTATATATGTGTGTGACCATAGTACATTGATAAACCTCTAACTTGTTGATATCCTTCATTTCTTCATCAGATGAGGTTTTGATATCTAGAATCGCATCAAAATTCTTTTCCTAATGGATAATTTCATTTTTAAGGTCCTTTTCTTTTCAATGATTTTTTATGCTTTGAATTGATTGGATAATTTCGTATATAAAATTCATAAATTAGATTATTATGTATTTAATTATTCGGAATCTTAACTCGTGCTGCAACATTAGTTGCTCGTATATAAGATTATGTTACTCCTTTTGTATTAGTAAAGTCATCTTTCAATTGGTTTGCAATTTCTTGCATATGCATTATCTGTTGAAGCTCTGAGTCGTATTGTTGATTACTCGTATCAACATATAATAGTAAATATTCACACCATAAGGCATTTTTTTTCTTCCCCCCCCCCCCCCCCCCCCCCAATGCTAGGATAACAAACTCATTAAAGTAGAAACTAACAAAACTTATTGCAAAAATATCACCTATTAAAACTTAAATATATATTTTGTTGAGCGTTTTTTCATATCACATATATATTTCCACCTTATTTGATGACCCAATTTTGTATGTTGTGGTGATGCAATAAGAACAAATGCTCCACATCCAAAAATTCTAACGTATGAAATGTTTGCCTTTTATCAAAAGCAAGTTGTTAGAGAGTATTTTATATGAATTCATAATTTAGCATGCTAATAGCATGGCTTCAAATAGACATAGGATTTTTTTTGTTTATTAATGATCTAGCTATTAACTTGAGACATTTAATCAACAATATAGATAAATCATTTTGTGTATGTACATAAACAATTATGTGTTCAACCACATTTTCAACATACAAGTAATAAGCATGAAAAATATGTGATGTAAATTCATCTGTATTATAAAGTTCACTCTTTAATTAATATAATCTGGAAGGTATGCTTGTAACTTGATAATCTAATCAACAGATTTTGCAAATGCTCCATTGTTTAGTTCAAAATAACAAAACATAAGAACATCTCCTAGATGTGACTATCTTGACTATGAATTATCTAAATATTTCACATACATCACATTGCATTTTTCAAGAAAATATAGGTGATTCATGTTCAACTTTTAGTAGTGAAAGTCTTACAATCTGTTTTCAATAGACCAAGATACACATATTATTTATTTGGGGGATTTTTAGATCTTTTAATGGCAATCAAAGTGCATACTCATTGTAGATCATGGATAGCTATTAACACTTTTTCAATATGTGATTATTGCTTATGATATATGCAAATATTTTTCATTATCAATAATTATTGACTAGGTGTCATATCTATTATAATATATGTTTTTAAATCTCAACAAAATTTCTAGTTGATTTTGCTAAAAATAAAGCATTCTTTTTAAGAGCTTTGTGCCATTTGGTAACACTAATTTAACTTTTCTCATCTCTAGCTATATAGTCTGATTGGCCTGAATTTAAAATTAATAGTTATTTTTTGTTGGTTTAAAAAATATGAAAATATGTTTTAGATTTAAAAACAGAGTGTGTAGTACCTATATGTTATCCACATATTTATATCATTTTGTTCAATATTATATTTCATTAGGATTCATTTTATCCTTTAATCATAAAAAACAAAAATATTAAGATATAACGAAAAATTTTGCATATAGTAATTTATTAAATATTTTAAATTAAAGGAAATTAATTATACATACTTAAGTATCGTTAAACTAAAAAGAAAATGCATTGTTAAGTTAACACTGCAAATATTATTAATATAATTTGTGCGATATGATATAATAAGAAATAAGCTTATGGGTTAAAGTTTATAAAGAAATGTTATAAAGGGTTAATTGTGAATAATTCCAATTAGGGTTCTCTAACAACCCTACTTGCTACCATTCACACCCATTATTCGTTCATGATTACGTTTTAGAGAGCATGAGAAAGAAACAAGTGAAAACGAGAAAGGAGTCACAAAATTGAGAAGAATGTGTCAATTCTAATCTATAATTCTTGTTTAATATTTAGATCTAAGCTTTGTAGTGAAGATATCCACCTACTTCTTTATAAAAAGGGTTGTGTATCCCCTCAACCAATGTGAGACATTACGATACACCCTCTTACGAAACTTAGTTTCGCACATTGGCCTAGACTTGGCTCTCATACTATTCGTAGCAAACAAAGAAATTGTTTGTTTTGTCTTTGATATGTTGCCAATCTTAAAACTCATGGTTTCAGTTTCGGTTTCGTTTTCATCAGAGAGTAGCACGCCTAGGAAAAAGGTGTCTTACTAGGCATCTATCCTTTTATAAGAAAGACTTCATTCTTCCCCTCAACCAATGTTGATTATTACATTTTATTAATTGAAAAGGTTAAGAGCAAATGTAAGAGTGCTAGTGATCTTGATATTATTGCAACAAAAATACAAGTTAATGAATTGAATGTAGTAATTTTCAAAATTTTGAAGCAAATATTTTGACCAAACCATTGGAATAAAGCATTAACTCTAGTTTATTTATAAACTCATAACTATTATATCAAAATTACAATATATAACTCAGTTTAGTGGAATAAGAGCATTCTCATCTTTTTTATAACTCAAAGTCTATTTTAAAGTTTAGAGATTTTATAGTATTTTTAATCTCTAGCACTATCTTTATTTTCTTAAATTTAAAATTTTTTGATTAGAAATTCTAAATTTAAATAATCTTATTCACAATCTCTATTACTTTTTATGTGTATAAAAAATTTATAAATTAAATGTTGTGAGTGAAATAGAGATATAGATGAAGAATGAAATATGATAGATTAAACAAAATTTAAAGTTAAATTTTAAAGATAAACTAGGTTTAATCTCACACGCGCGTTGCGGCGGGTTATCACATTACACTCCCGAGAACGGGCGTTATATATCATTTGCAAAAGTATAAGTTACATAGCAAAATCAAATATCTCATCACAAACTCTATACAATTTTTCATAAAAACATAAAATTATACAAAATCCTGACAAATATGTTACAAAAATATTAGACAAAATTACTTACAAAATCTTTCTCACCGACAACCAATCGTTTGAATTATATATATATATATATATATATATATAAGGCAACTTTAAAAACTTTTAGTGGCCAAAATCAAAAAAACAAAACTTTATATTATATAAAAGTTTTAGTGGCCAACATCAAAAAAACAAAACTTTAAAATTTTTAGTGGCCAAAATCAAAAAAACAAAACTTTATATTATATAAAAGTTTTATGACCAAAATCGAAAAAACAAAACTTTACTATTAAGTTTTAGTGGCCAAAATCGAAAAAACAAAACTTTATATTATATAAAAGTTTTAGTGGCCAAAATATAAAAAACAAAACTTTAAAAAGTTTTAGTGGCCAAAACCAAAAAAACAAAACTTCATATTATATAAAAGTTTTAGTGGCAAAAATTGAAAAAACAAAACTTTAAAAGTTTTAGTGGCCAAAATGGAAAAAACAAAACTTTATATTATATAAAAGTTTTAGTGTCCAAAATCGAAAAAACAAAACTGTACTAATATAAAAGTTTTAGTGACCAAAATCGAAAAAAAAACTTTAAAAGTTTTAGTGGCCAAAATCAAAAAACAAAACTTTATATTATATAAAAGTTTTAGTGACCAAAATCGAAAAAACAAAACTTTACTATTAAGTTTTAGTGGCCAAAATCGAAAAAACAAAACTTTAAAAAGTTTTAGTGGACAAAATCGAAAAAACAAAACTTTATATTATATAAAAGTTTTAGTGGCAAAAATCAAAAAAACAAAACTTTAAAAGTTTTTGTGGCCAAAATTGAAAAACAAAACTTTATATTATATAAAAGTTTTAGTGACCAAAATCGAAAAAACAAAACTTTATATTATATAAAAGTTTTTGTGGCCAAAATCGAAAAAACAAAACTTTAAAAAGTTTTAGTGGCCAAAATCGAAAAAACAAAACTTTATATTATATAAAAGTTTTAGTGGCAAAAATAAAAAAAAAAACTAAACTTTAAAAGTTTTTGTGGCCAAAATTGAAAAACAAAACTTTATATTATATAAAAGTTTTTATGACCAAAATAGAAAAAACAAAACTTTAATATTCCTTTTCAATGCATTTTAATATATATACTAGGTTTATTCAACCCGCACGTTGCGACGGGTTATTACAGTACACTCCTGAGACCGGGTATTATATATCATTTGGCGAAACATAAGTTCCATAACAAAATCAAATCTCTCATCATGAACTATATACAAATTATCATAAAACATAAAATCATACAAATCCTTACAAATATGTTATAAAAATAATAGAAAAATTAATCACAAAATCCATCTCATGAATCGTTTTAATTAAAAGAAAAACCCAAATCTATAAACAAATATCTCAAATTTAATAAAAACCAAAATATATAACCAAATATCTCAAATTTAATAAAAACCAAATATCTAAGCAAAATTCTCAAATTTAATACCCTTATCTCTCTTTACTACTTTTCAAAGTTAAAAAACTTCTGATGGTTCAAGTTTAAATTTATAAAAGGTCACTAAATGAATAAGACACATAAATAATATATATATATATATATATATATATAATAAATAAGGTCACTAACTATATAATAATAATATGTACGCTCTTTCATTTAAAGTAATTCAATTGTATATAGTAATTTAGATTGTTCTGATTTAAAATCAAACTTATTAGGGTTGTTATGATAGATTTGGAACGGGTAAAAATACATGTTCTCAGGTCGAGTCGGGTTTCGGATAGGGTCCCGGAATTTTCAAATCCGAAATCCCGATCTGACTAAACCAAATAAACCGTTATTTGAATCGATGAACACTCCTAGACACCTATGCATTACTATTAATTAATTAATTAATATAATATATATATACACACACACACACAAACACTTAATTTACTATTTAATATAATACACATATATTTTACTATTCCTTTTCATACAGTTTAATATATATAATAATATATAATATAATATTTAGTTAATTATAAAGATATTTACCAATGGGGTTTTGTCCTAGCGGTACCCCTTGACTTCCCAAAATAAAAGGTAATGAGTTCAAATCCCTCTCAAGGCGAAATAGGGGTCCTTGAGAGGTTAAGGGGTTTTCCGGTGCGGTTTCCTCTTGGGGTGGTGGTGGGGTCTCAACGGATGTCATGGTAACTAGACCTTGGTGACATGGCCTGAAAATTAGTGGTTCAAACTTTGAGATCAAATGCCGTTCAAAAAAATTTATAAAGATAAAGATATAGATCAACACGTGAATGCATTTAGAAGCTTTTTTATGGTCTCATTTAAACCCTCATATCATGCCCACACTCTAAATAGAAGCTCCTTCACGCTCTCATTTAAGCCCACATATCGTGCCCACGCCCCCAATTCACTCCATTGTACAATTGTTAGTTTTCATAAACTTTTACGTTATGTTCCCGAGTTTAACAAAAAAGAGAACATAAATGAAAAAAAACAAAAGAAATGAAAGAAAAGGAAAAGAAAAGAATATAATTCTTTCATTTCATTTCCTTCCAAATCGAAAGTGAAGTAAAACTTAATAATTTTGCATAGTTTTCCCTCTACTTTCCTCCATTTCTCTCCATAAATAAAACTCGGAAACACAACATCTGTTAGTTTTCTTTTCTTTCTTCGTTAAATGAAACTCAAGAAATAAATATGTTTCTACTATCCTCCCATTTCTTTTTTTTTCCTCTTCTGAAATAAACTTAGGAACAGAGCGTAATATCCTCTATTTTTCCTATTGATATTTGAAACAATTAATTTTTTTTCTAAAACAGTTTTTTCAATTGTTTTTAAATAACCTTGCCACGTTTTAAAAAAAAATAAATTATTTTTTGAATTAAGAATGCACGACGTCTATTCTACTATATAATACATATTATATAGACAAAATATTAATTTGTTTAAATCTCTTAAAATTAAGAGTTTTACAACTCTTATAGCATATGGTACAACTTTTTAATTTTAATCTAAATGTTTGTTTGTGTTTTTATTTTGTCTCACATTGGTAGCTTTTAAGAATTTAAGTGTGTTAGAGTGATTATAATAGAAAACCCTTCAAAACAAATGAATCACTTCTTGGCATTTTTGGTTCATTTGGCATTTTATGTTAATAGTTAAAGTCACTTTTGGTTAACTACCAAGTTAAAAAAATTGTTTTTGTTATGGTTATGACTCAAGAACGAACCATGCAAACCTTTAAAACATCCAACTTAAATGTTGTGTTTTCCGTTGCAACACGCGGGTACTAGACTAATATAATAAAAATATAATTTTGACAATACTTAATGGATTTTTTTTATTAAAGTTATTTAATATTAATTTTGATGAGCTATATGTACTCAATTTGATCATTATTCTAAAATAACTTATAAATATCAAATAAAAAGAACTTCGAAATGACTATCAATCCGCTAAAATCATAAAGTGTACATTAGAAACAACAATATACATAACATTGATTTAAAAACCAAAAAGAAAAAAACTAAAACTAAAACAAAAACATTAAAAACGAATTTTAAAGCTATAACAGTAAAAGAACACAATGATAAACATAACATTATTATAGAAAAAACTTAAAACAAAGATTTTATTAAAACACCAAAATAAACATAAACAAAATTTCATTTGGTGATAATATTTTGTATGTATAGTAATACCTTTTAAATGTATTATCTTTTGTTCCAAGTATATTATAAAATTCATTTCATGGTCCGTCACCAAATCAGAAATTAGAGTTCATTTAGTTAAGTTTTATTAGTGAAGATGCATCGGTATCATCATAATAGTTAAGACTATAATATAAAAAAAATCAACAGTCCATGATAAAAAAATGTTTGAAATTAAACTATTCTCTTACTCCCTTTAATAATTATAATAATTATAAAGAAATCGCACCACCTTAGTGATCAACTGATCATTACCAGCAGTGGCGGAGCTTAGTCGACTTAAGAGGGGGCGGAAATTTTTGAAACTCATAATAGATGTTAATTTTTTCAAACGAGTGGGCATAACCCCTATTTTTAACTAAAAGTAGCATTTCGGCCGAAAAATTAACAATACGGACGGAAAAAGAGAGGGCGGTCTGTCACACCCCACCTCTCGTCACCTGTTGATGATATCACTGAAACAGTCGCGGAAACATAGTGGTGATGTCTCAGAGATGAGGGGTGACTTACTTGATCCGATATCACAAGCACACAGATTAACTTAAGATAATTACATTACATGGTTCATTATTACAATTTACATTACAACATTAACTTGTTCAGTTACAGGTTTGTGAAGTGCAGTCTCACCGGAATCACTGTCTACCTGCAAGAATGTTTGATTTAAAAAAACGTTAGCACAAAGCTGGTGAGTTCGTAAAGTTTAGTAATTAAACAATATGATATGCAAAATTTTAAGATATACAGTTCAGATAACCATGGGACCCGTATCTAGTTCCTTTCGGACAGTTTTACGTTTTACGAAGATACTACCCCTCGGTAAATATCTTAATGCCTCATTATCTTAATGTCTATCACTAACATTAAGAAACTATTTCGGAAACAGGTAACAAACATTCACACCAGGGGAGATGCAATCCTCCTAGCAAATGGGTTGTCAGTCAATAGTACTATCAATGCTTCCTGTTCAGCCCCACATGGGTTCACTAGATACAGTTTCAAAGAATGAGGGCTTTTGATACTGTGATAGAGATACTAACGGCAAAATCCCATGAAATCACAAAAAAGTCACATGAAATCACAAAGATAACAGTGATACATATCATATGTTCAGAAATCGATTTACAGAAATTCCCCGATATTTGTAAAACACTAAAATGAAAAGGGGTTGTACGAAACTCACCTGAAGTCACAAAAGTAGTGAAATCACACGCAAACTGATGCTAATAGTGTAAATCTGCATTTATTTATGTTTAATGAGTTATTTAGGTTTTAATTTACTGATTAGATCTTTCTGAACGTTCAATATCAAAGACATTGCTTTGCAAGTCATCAAACCGATATTAAGTGTTTTATCATACAATGTATGATAATGTAGGAACCTACATTGAATTAGATTCCTAATATGATGTTGATGACATGTTTGATTAATCAAAATAATCTTGGATTAACCAAATAGTTAATGTTGTTGATTATGATGCCGTAACCGTTTCTAGATAGTTTAATGTCTTAAGAATGATCAATCCTTATTATTGATTACCCATATATCATGAAATGTCACAATGTAGCATTAGGATAGGTGTAATAACCATGTTTAACATACTAATCTGATTGTTATCATAAACATCAGATAATCATTCCAATGAATATGTTAATGGTTGTGATGTTTGAAACACTTGGATTTAACCTTGTATTTCAAGGATTAACCAAACTAATCACCTACATTTTCATAATCAAATGGTTTAAACCATTATAATCATGGGTATGATTTCATGCAAACCGGGCATTACAACGGATCAAAACAACGATTTAACCGTTAAAACATCGTGTTCTTCATTTATAATCAATTCTAGCCATCATCTAGGCAATAATCGACAACCCTAACTATCTCATTACGTTCATGTGACAATCCGACTTTTCGGATTAACCTAGTTAACTGAAAATAATTAGATCACAGGCCCAACAAGATAAGAGTAGGTCCAATGAGGCCCAAGTAGGCCCAATAAGGTCAAGTAGGCCCAATGAAAACAAGGAAGGCCCAATGAGGCCCAAGTAGGTCAAATAAGGCCAAAGTAGGCCAAGGTAGGCCCAATGAGTCCAGGATAGGCCCAGTTGTATTTAAGAGGCCCAATTGGGTTAATTTAGCCCAACAATGATCTAAGTGATCCAATTATTGACAATTCGAGAAATTGGTTTAATTTGGTTAACTAAAAGTTAAGGAAATCATAAGAAATTAGATTAGAAGTATTGGAATTAAGCCTAAGCATGTTTAAGATACTAAAAATTTCAAGTATTATACTGATAATCATTTAAGAAGACCAATTTTGACTTTAAAGTCAAAATTCATCCATAGAAATTGGGGCTAACTTAAAATTTAAGTTGTTTGAGTGATAATAACCGAATTAATCAATCATAGGCGTTACATTGATGATTATTAACATTACCCAACCGTTATTAATCGGTTTATTATCTGAATTAACTTCAATGGAAGCCTCAAGGTCGTAACCGTCGACTATGGTATTAGAATTGGTATAATTCGACTTCAATATCACAAATTGAGCACTGATAAACTTCATTCGGCACCCTTAGTATCTTTCACACACGAGAATTCAAGACCAGAAGCAGCAGGAGAAGAACTTGGGTTTGGAGTGGCCGAAACAAGAGCTTGTGATCGAACTACATCAATTGGACATCAAAAGAGGTAACAAATCTCTGTTGCACACTCTAAAATAACCGATTAAGAGAAAACTAGTCTCAATTTCGGTTGTTAACATCGAATTATAGCATTTCGAATTCTAGGGCTCATAGTAGAAACTGATTTGGGGATTTCTTGATTAAACAATCTAATGATCGAATTAAATCACATTGATACTTCCAGAGAATGCCGACTAAGAGTACCCCTAACATAACTTCATCTGGAAATCCCGAATTGATGGTGTTCTAAGTCTAGGGCTTGCTTTAAAGAACGTTTTGGGGATTGTTGATCAATCAGGGGTAAAAATTAAATTAAGTTATGTTGAAAGTCTCTGAATGGAACGATTAACGAAATACATATATCAATTCCAGGTGATGATAGCGAATTGTAGATGAACGAGTTCTAGGGTTCATCATCTAAGTTGTTTTGGGGATTTCGATTTAAAAGGATTCAAAAATCAAATTAAATTGTATAGATAGTTTCCGAAAGATGCGTTTGAGATAATACCCAAGTCAATTTTATGGATCAAAAATGAATTCTAAGATTTTAAGTTTTAGGGTTCTTGAGTGTCGAACGGATTGGGGTTTTTGGGTCAATCGATCATGAAAACCAAATTAATCATTACTGATATGTTTGAAATATCATATCAAATGAAAACCCTATGGTTTTAGGATCGATCAGATTCGAATCGTGGGTTAATCGGGCTTACATTTGGTTCGGTTAAGATTAAATCAATGGGAACCCGACCATTAGTGATTAAAACCATTTGAAATGTGATCTGTTAACAAAAAGGAATCCAGATGAGTTGGTAGTCAGTGTGTGCGGTGGATGGGGGGGGGGGTTGCGGGTTCGAATCCGGCCCCAACCATTTTTGGGCTTTTAAGATTATTTTGATATTTTGATCATATTTCGTTCGTTTTAAATCCGATTTAACTCGTTCAAATTGCGTTGGAACCGTAACGGAATCCCGAACACATTTGAATAATAAAATTCATATTCTAGAACGAAAACGAAATCGCGTATAATTACGGTTATTTAAATAAAATCAGATATGATTTTATTTAAACGATTTCAAAGTCACACGTATTTACGTATGTACATTTATAACACTTTAGTATACGTGTGTTGACACGTATGTGATTTCAAGCACAAAACGACTATCCGAATAACACTAGGTTATTGTTTAAACACAGATCCTTCGTAAGAGGATTATCTACGAGAGTTCATATATTTGGTCATTCTGCAACTATCAAAGGTGCGTACACGACCCCTTTCTTATTTTAAACTGTTTTGGGGGAGAAAACATGTGCAACAAACTCTTTTTAGATACATATCACTTGCATGAGTTAGCTGTTTACATTATGTGACAACATAGCATTTAAAAGTCCTTACACACTTCGAACCGTTTAGTTTGCCGTAGCGCAAAGCGTGGTAGTTGGAAATAGATCTATTAGGTTTGACAAACCTCACCTGGTAGATGGGATCTACGCAGGTGTTTGACTGACCAAACACACATTACTATTGTTCGTGCTAGACAATAGTGGCAAGGCAAAAACATGCTATAGCATGGCAATCGTCAGCTTCGGTGTCGACCACTTATGTAAATAGTTTATATGACTAGCTATCATGACTATGCATGTGTGATTATGTTATCTGCAAACTTGATATTCAAACTGTTGTTTTGAACATTGTGAATACTTAAAACCTGTGTTATGCACCAACCTTTGTGTTGACTTAATTTACATGTTTTCTCAGGACGCTAAGGTGCGCAATAAAGCTGGCATGGACTAGGAGATAGAGTCGCATGCATGTTTTACATTTATACTGTTTAAGTTACACATTTGGGATTTTTGAATTTGTAATTCAACTTTTACACTTGTTATTATTTTAAACGCTTCCGCAAACTTTGAAAACTTTGATATTATGTTTTTAGACCAAAGTATGTTTTGAAATTCATATAGAGGTCTTTGTTATGTCTAATGATCTGAGATCCTGGTTTGTCACGTTCCCAAACGGTGTGATTCCGTTAGTTGAAAATTGGGGGTGTGACAGTTCAAAAACAAGATCTAATCAATCAAAATCAAACTAGAAAGTTAAAACGAACCGTTACCTAATCTGACGGAGTTCTGCGCGTATAACAACGATCAGAACTCGTAGATACGATCCCTAGTGCGATCCAGATGATTTGGTGGTTCAAACACTGAGTTTGAAGGATGAAAATATGGCCTGGAAGTGTTTTTGAGCGTTTAAGATCGAAATTAAGTAAAAAAATACGTTCTGGAAGAAAGCTGATATTTCAAGACCTTCCACCGCCTCAAATCACTCCCGGGCGCACCGCCCCATCTGGGTGCGTGGCCTGGGGCGTATCGCCCCACATACTATTTCTCAAAATTTTGGTTTTTCTTCGTTTCGCGATTCCGGGAGCATACAAACTCCGTTTTGCGCACGGTTTTCGCCTGCGTTCACGATTTTTCGAGCTCTTTCCGATGGTTATAATCTCAAGACCTAAAGAGTTCAAAATAATTGACCTCTTATCTATTGCTATATTCGATTCAGCGTATCTTGAAATCGGAGCCTCGTTTCGCGATTTCGCTTACACTCATTCTCTTCATTTTCGAGTTATGATTCTAACATGAGAATTTTGAGTTGTCACAGTCTCCTCCTGTTAGAAAAATTTCGTCCCGCAATTTAGTGAAGATTTGCTTGATAACACAACCCAACCCACCTATTTTGCCAGACATAAGAACAATTTTAGGTGCATTTTTTATGCTTTTATAGATGGAATTTGGCCTGATTTTCTTTTTTAACATGACCCGACACGATTCAACCAAACCTGATCTGAACAAAAGAGATTAAATATTTATTGTATAAAAATTTTCTGGGTCTACCGCTGGTCGTGCTTTCCAATCCAAGCATAGATTCAAGCTGCAATAACAAGGAAGATCTATGTTATAGGGATCGGATGTTATTCCTTAAGTAATTCGACGCTCAAGCTAGTAATCTAGCTATAGAAGATAATAAAGTGAATAACGATAATATATAAAAAATTGTAGAAGTCACTTAAGAGTAGATATGGTTCCCATATAAGATGTAGAAGTCACTTACGAGTATATATGGCTCCCATATAAGCAGGGTCGCCTCTGAAAAATTAGATGTCCTGTGCGAATGCTAAAAATGAGCCCCTATGTGTCCGTGTGTGATAACTAGTTTGTAATTAAATATGAAGTGAATTAATATGTTTTTTAACCTAAATTTTAAATAATGAATTATTGGGTCAAATGTTTAAGTAACAAGTTTTTTTTTTAATTTTATAAAATTCGTAAATGAATTAAATATATTTAAAAAATTGGAATGGAAATTATGTGTTTGTTGTAAAATAAATTAATATATATAATATATACATTTTTTTTTAAAATTAGCCCCCTTAAAAAATGAGTCATGTGTGGTCGCATCTTTCGCACTTGATCTAAAACCCCTGCATTATGCAGGTTAGCAAGACAAATTTGTTTAGACATAACCTACATCATCACTTGTTAAAAGCCCTCACGGTTTAAGTTTTGCATATTAAATAAAATGTATAAATTTATAAGTAGATGGTTAATGGTTAAAATTTAAAATAATATAAATAACGTAAATTTAAAAAATAGGTTAAAACATGTCTATGTTTATATTTAAAAAGAAAGTAAATTTCATTTTATTGTCATTAATGTTTTATATCATTTTTCAATGGATGTCGTTTAGCTTTAAAAGTATCAGAAAATATATTTTATGTTTAAAAATCCTTATTGGTTATGTTCGTTGTCATAAATCCCATTAATTTTTAACGTTAAATCTTTTCATGCCGATCCCATGTGAAGGCAAAATAATATTTTATCATCCTCTCATCATCTCTGGTATGACACTATGCAACCCTAACGTCGTCAAATTCGTCGTAGTATGGTCGGATCCCTAAACTTGAATACATCGTCATCTCCGGCAAAGAACTTACCTGACCTATTTCACCGGAGATTAGAAACTTTATCGGATTTATCGGATCTCATTGCTTTGATGCCCCTAAATGTGCTCTCTCCGGTGATGTTCTGCTGGAGATTAACCGGTTTACTTTCTCCGAATCTCTGCATCGACAACAAATGCGAAACGATAATCACATTAGGCTCCCCTGTAACATCAGTGCCGGATGCGTGCCGGAACAGTGATCGCAACAGTAATTCGTACAGTAACTCAGGTACACATTACGTGAAACTATGTTTATGCTATTGATACATGATGTTTAACACGAAACTATTATGCGATTATCTGAAATCTGACTAAAACCTTAGGGTTTAACAGTCAAAAACATATCAGACAACACAGTATTGAAATACAGATACTTGATTTGATGCTATTATGTATAAACGTATGTGAAGTTAAACAAAACAAAACCATAACGGTTGTTGTTACGGAATGCTAAACAGACGAATTATTCGTATAGGTGACGATTTGTACGAATGATTCTGAGAGTTTAACGTTCTGAAATAATGACTGAAAAGTAGAAAACAATAATCAGAAAGCCAAACCATCGTCGTGTTCGTTCGGATGACGACTCGAACGAATACGCGCGATGGCGACGCGTTCTGACGAAACGAAAACGAAAACGAAAAACGATACGAACTATCATAAAATTAAGGAAATTTAATATTTCCTGTTTTACAATTTTGAAACTCATCAGAAATAAATTAAAAAGAAACTATTTCAAATTTAAAATACTTACATACGCGAAAGAATTTACGAAACGCGCAAAATAATAATTTTCGCTAAATAATTCAAAGAATACGACATTTACTAAAAATAACCATATTTTAAATATCCTAAAATAAACTCTTTCATTTAATTTATAAAACATGCGCGTATTAATCCAGAAACGCGACGAAAACGTAAACCGTGCAACCGAAACTAACCCGAACACCCACGAAGTATAAAAGGCTTAAATGAGGTGATTTCCCTCATTTATCACAAACCCTCTCTCTCTCTAACCCTTAAAACCGTCACTCTCCTTCTCACTACAATTCAAGACTTTAAACCTCTCTAACTCGTTCAAATCTTGACAAAATCAAGTGTTCTTGGTGTCCACGGAAAGCTCTCGACCTCCTCTACACAAAAGTACAGCAGATCTGAGGTTTACTCCGGCCATTTTTGAGGTATAGAGCTTTTAAAATCTGGAAAATTAGGGTTTTCTGTGACTTTGATGTACACACACACAAAACCGGTTACTGGTCTTCCCCTTCGAACCACCACCCTTCGAGAACTTGTTAATATGCAGCAGCACCATAAAGATGAGCTAATCGGTGGTTTGAAGTTGCCTGATGATGAAGAGTGCAGGTTCGCCGGAGGACTAAGTGAAGCCGAACCTGTACAAGGGTTGGCGAACCCTAGATATTCAGCCGAACCCAAGTACTACTTACCTCCATCACCGAACCTTCATCATCAACTTTGAAGCCCTCGGCCGAACCTTTCCTTGGGTGACCGAACCCTGGCTGCTTCCCCCGACAAGCGAACCTGTCAACAGCTCTGACCAGCCGAACCTTGTTGGGAGACGAACCTCACTTAGCAAACCATGCGGCCGAACCCATGCAGGTGACGAACCCTCGAAGCCACGAACCTCCAGCAGGTCACGACCCTTTCATGGCCAACCGAACCTCATGCGAACCATTGATGCCGAATCCAGCTGAGCAGCGAACCTATACTACCAGCGAACCCTCCTATGAACCCATACACATCAGATCCTCACCGAACCCTTTGAATGTTGAATCTGCAACGAACCTTCCCTGTTCTTTTTTTCTTCATTATTTCATGTTAACCGAACCTTTTGGTTCATGACCTAACGTGGGGGAGGGAAGAACCAATGTAGTGGAAACGAACCTATTATGGTAGTGAATGCATAGCCGAACCTAGGATCAAGTACCCCAAGGGTTCGCTGGTTATGATGCTGGGCTTGGTGTGAATCTCGACTAAACCACAAGGCCCAACCGGCGCATGTTAGCTGGCCCAATAAGCTGTTTTGATCCAAGTGAATTGATCCACACACTACTCGGCCCAATGACTTGGCCCATGGCCGTTATTCGGTCCACTATACCTAGCTGACCCAATTGGGCTTCATCGGCCCAATGCATCATTCGGTCCACATAGGTTAAGCGAAACAAACTTTAAAAACTAGTTCAATTTATAATATGCATGGGAATTCTTAAAGACACTACAAAGGTGATGGAAATGTTGGGTTTAATATGGTTTACAAACTTAAAATGTTAAGAGATACAAGTTTTATTACATGGTAATAACATTGATGCAAATGAACAAAAAGGTTAACACTAACCCAATTGGGCTAGGAGTCACTAAATTTCTCTAACAAAATGGGGCCGAATTAATACCGAGACTCACAAGTGTTAGCCAACTCTAGGGCTAACACGTACATGCACACAAGACACTACAACGAATACTTATAAGTTACAAAATATATGAAATCAATACAGGATCGTGAACATCACAACAAGTACAAACAAAGAGCGTGCGTATTCTTGATTTGCTTAGTCAACCACTACGGACACAAGGTGAGTTCATTTGTCCCTTTTCAAACTTATTTGTTTTATTTCAGGACTGAGAAGCATGTTAAACATTTTAATAAATTATTGAAATGTTATTTAACGCTTTTAAACTTAAACATGATGCTTACAATGAGGCTTATGCTTGGAATCTATTATACTTTGAGAAGCTATAAACTTGATACTTATACTACAAATTAGAGACTTGAATCTATATGCTTGATGCTTATGCGAGAAACTAAATGCTTAAACTTGAGGCTTGATGCTTATGCTAGAAACTAAATGCTTAAACTTGAGGCTTGATGCTTATGTTAGAAACTAAATGCTTAAACTTGAGACTTGATGCTTATGGTATGAAATTCATGGGAAACTATATGCTAATGCTTGAAACTATATGCTTGAAACTATGATTGCGCGCGAAATGCTAAGCTTGTATCTAATCATGGGCTACGTAAGTGCTAAACTTCTGCTATAGCAGGGCTTGTACCCATGTATTGAGATACGTGAAAGCTAAACTATGACGAGGCTAAGCTGTTATCTATATAAGAGACATGTAATTGCTAAACTTCTGCTATAGCAGGGCTTTTGTCTGCTTATATGAGATATGTAATTGCTGAATTGTTTGTGTATGCATGGCTTGTGTCTATGTATAAGATACGTAATTGCTAAACTTCTGCTATAGCAGGGCTTGTATCTTGTATAGGAGACACGTAATTGCTAGACTAAGCTTAACTAATTCATGAGATACGTAATGGCTAAACTTCTGCTAGAGCAGGGCTTGTATCTAGCCGTGAGCTACGTAATTGCTAAACTTCTGCTATAGCAGGGCTTGTACTCACGCATGAGATTAGTGAAAGCTAAACTATGGTGCGTGTGAAACTATGATGCTTGTTAAACTTACTTTGAAGCTAATACTTACGAATGCTATAGACTTGTAAACTTTGAAACAGTAAACTAAAGCTATGACGAGGAATGGGTTGAATGGTAGGTAAAATGCTTAATTATTATTAACAACAGTGTCATATGCGAATTAGTATGTGGTGGGACGGCGTCTGGGCGGGTTGTAGGCTCGACTCAGGGGTATGCCCTATATATAAGCATACCGATTTGGATATTACATGTGGAGTTAATGAGATTAAGGTTTTACCGGAAGAGGTTTGCTAAAGATATTTTTTTTTAACTTATAAACTTTATGAACTCACCAACCATTGTGTTGACTTTGTTTTCTTACATGCTTTCTCAGGTGATGAACAAGTTTAAGCTAAGGCTTTGGATTGCATGCTAGGCGGCCTAGATAGAGGACCTAGTTGATTTTGGAAGCACATATTTTGTTGTTCATATGAATCTCTTTTGAATGTCTTGTACAGTTACAAGATAGAAAACTTTGATTTTTTTGATAGGTTTACCGGGTTAAATTACTGAACATTGATACTGTAATTTAACTTTGTAATCCTAGTTTAATGTTTGATTGTGTTTTAGTTATTCTTAACATTGATGCTATGTAAACAATCTGATCATCATGATTATCACTCACGATATCACGCCCCGAGAACCTTCCGCCCGACGGGGACTTCGATCCAACCCCGCCGGCTCGAGGTGTGACATCCTCGTGCGGTCTGATGCGGTCTGATGCGGCCTGGTGGGCACCTTGGTGGCTGATCGACGATGGTAGGGTGGCTGAAAGTTGTTGATCGACGACAAGGGTGTGGTATTATGAGGGTTTTTTTAATTTAACTCTAAATCTCCTCAAATGTGAGCTAAACACATGAGGGGTGGGTAAAAAACTATTTTGCCCTCACATGGGGTTCACATGAGGGTATTTAACGTTAAAAATTAACGGGTTTGGAGCTAACAACATGATATGTAAGAGGTTTTAAACATAAAGTATATTTTCTGATTTTTTTTAAAGATAAAGGATACATACTTCAAAATGGTATAAACATTAAGGACGAAAAACGTAATTTACTATAGAAAAACAATATTATTATATATTAAGGTTAAATTTCACTTTTTATCATTTGTGTTTTCATAATATTTCAGAGATGATCATTTATGTTTTGAAATGTCAAACTCAGTCCTTTAGGTTTTTAAATCTTGCAAACCCGATCATTTTTCCGTTAACTTTGTTAATTTTTAACAAAATAAAGGTCCATATCTGAAAATTTATATAAATAAAAAGGAACAAAAGTGAAATTTATTCGATTACTTATATGATTTTTAGACTTATGTTACTATTCTGTTAATACTTAACAAAGCTAACGGAGAAAGAACCAAATTTGCAACATTTAAAAATTTAAACGACTGATTTAAAATTTTTGAAAATATAAAGAATATCTCTGAAATTTTATGCGTTTAGAGAAACAAAAGAGAAATTTACGCTATTATTAATTTTTGACTAGTAGCTAAATTCTAATTTTGCTTTGATTTATTTGAGAACAAAACAAAAAGAAAAATAAATAAATAAATAAAACAGCTGTTGGTTATTGCAACGCCGAAGGAGCAGCCTCATCAGGTTTATATGGGGCTATGGGCAACCATAAATCACCTCAACCTTCATTTTCTATTATTATTTATTTATTTTTTAAATTAAATTAAATTAAATTTAATCTAATAAAAAAGTAACCCAATTCCAACTCCTATAAATACCTCAACCCCTCACCTCCATTTCATCATATAAACCTCCCACTATTTCCATCTTCGACGACAATGGCTTCCGCTCTTATTCTCTTACAACTTTTCGTCGTATTATCTACTTTCCACGAGTCACTTGCATCTAGACGACTCACTGAGTTACTCCACGACTCACCCATCCTCTTCCAATACCACAATGGTGCCCTTCTCTCCGGCGACATCTCCGTCAATCTTCTCTGGTACGGCAGCTTCAAACCGTCGCAGAAAGCCATTATCACCGACTTCATCACCTCCCTCTCCACCTCACCCAAATCCCAGATCCAACCATCTGTCGCCACGTGGTGGAACACCATTAACAAATACTACTCCAATGCTAAAAAACCCTCATTCCGACTCGGTAAACAAGTATCCGACCCGGATTGCTCCTTTGGGAAATCCTTAACGGACAAACACCTCATCCAGCTGGCTGCAAAGGCTGAACAAACTAACGCCGTTAGCGTTGTGTTAACGGCGGATGACGTGGCGGTTGTGGGTTTCTGTTCCAGCAGGTGCGGGACCCACGGCTCGTCTCCCGTAGGTGAAACTGAAAACACCAAGTCTGCCTATATCTGGGTTGGTAACTCGGAAACTCAGTGTCCGGGTCAATGCGCCTGGCCGTTTCACCAGCCTGTGTACGGACCACAGGGCGCACCACTGATCGCACCCAACAATGACGTGGGTCTGGACGGGATGGTCATCAACCTGGCTAGCCTTGTGGCTGCTGTGGCTACGAACCCGTTTGGGAATGGGTATTATCAAGGGGATGCTAGTGCACCGTTAGAAGCTGCATCCGCGTGTGTTGGGATGTACGGTAAAGGTGCGTATCCTGGTTATGCTGGGGACCTGTTGGTTGACTCGACTACGGGTGCAAGTTATAATGCACATGGTACAAACGGACGGAAGTTCTTGGTTCCGGCTTTATTTGATCCGTCTACTTCTTCATGTGCAACTTTGGTGTAACAAGAGAAGACAATAATGGAAAGAAATAATATATATGTAAAATAAAAAAAATAAAATAAAAAAAAAAGTGGTTTTAGTGTAGAAGTAGGATGGGAAAAAGTGAAAAACTATGTATTCGTTTATTCATTTTTAAGTTTACAATGTATCTTTCAATTTTAAATTTTATTCATTAGCACGTTGGATGGGTTGATTAAACATATTATTTTTTTTGAAACTGGAAAACAAAATTAAGAAGCGGGTAGATTTGAAACCAATTCTGGTCGTTTTTTGGGTGTTTATCAATTTTTGACCAATAAAGGTGGAACTGGACTTCAAGACATGAGATATGGACTTACATGATCGACATGAGCTTCGGTTTATAACCAATGCATGCACAAACATAATTACATAATGTCTTGACCCAGACAAATAAACATTACAAACGTTTTTTTAGAGCAAATAAGTAGAAGTATTTACAAGCCCAACAGGATAGCATGGATTGAAACATCAACAGGGCCTACTAAGAGTAGAGGTGGGCAAAAAGTCCAGAATCAAAACTATGAACTATCATAACGAGTTTCACTTTTACCTGGTCGGAACCAGAACCGGCCAAAAACTAATAAAAACCAGTCAAAAACCAGAACTAACTGAAACAATTCTTGACTTTGTTGACTATAATGGAAGCTGGTTTAAAAAAACCCGATTTGTGCATCTTTCTAAAAGTATATATAGAGTGAAGGACATCACCAACTCACCGTCATCGTAAGGTGGCTCACGATAAGTCTGCGCCAAAGAGAAGGACGTGAGAAGGTACAACAACCGAAATATGATGTATTACAAGACAACTTAAACTCGACTCGTTTAAAAAACAACTCAATTTAAACACAATTCTTTTAAATGTAAGTTTACCCTTAACACGTTTAAGGGTTTTAAAAAAGTTGTTAGTTATATTTTAGAAATAGATGTTAATAATTTTTTTAACGACTAATTTGGATTACAGACGGATCATTAAAGTATCATCGTGCCTTCAAAGACAGGGACAGTTCTTGTTAAGGGCCCGGGGGGCCTCGCCCCCTGTTTTTCCAGCCAGAAGGGTAGATTTAGCAGTATTTCATCAGAAAATCCTTCGGTTCCCTTCATTTTCTTCCTAAAAATCCTTCGGCCCCTCTGTTTTCTACCTAAAAATCCTTCGGCCCCCTCCGTTTTCTTCCTAAAAATCCTTCGGCCCCCTAAGAGATTTTTTTCAAGCTCCGTCGCTGTTCAAAGATACCATCTGATCATTTCTGTCACCAAGTCACCAGCTCAGAAGGAAACTCAATACTTTAAGAAAATATCCTTGTGAAATTTCGAACCCGGTATATTATGAATCTCTAACTAAACTTTTAATGATGAAACTACTTTTTTGATCTTTTTGTTCATTAACTTTTTATTTTTAATAATTTTATTTCTTTTGTTAGTTGTAACTATCTGTTTTTCAAATCCCAACCAAATATATAAACCCAAGTTTGTTTAATTGTTAACATTTTTTTGGTTAGTTTTTTGGTTATACGAGTAAATTAGATTATTTACATAACTTTGTTCAACATAAATTGTTTTTTAACAAAGTATTTTATTTCTAAAATATTAATTTTATTAAAAAACAATTTATTTTTTATTTTTGAAATTAATAATATAAGTTTAAACGCATTACTTAGTTTCAAAAAAATAACAAATGTGGTTTAGAAAAAATGTTTAGATATTCATAATTGTAATTTTGTTTTTATTTTATACTGTTTTATGTAATAAAATTAGTTTAGTTATTTAGATTTATAAGAAACTTAGACCATGGGGTATGCCCCTTGGTCCAAGCACTCAACATATGCGCTACGTAGGCACCCACCACAACCACACACTTCACCAAAACTGATGAAAATGCCCATTGGTCCAACCACTCCACGTGTCACGCCCAGCCCCACTCACGGTCAAATGATGTAGGCTTCCAACGGTTGAAAGTGTCGTTGCCCCACTCACGCCCAGCCCCCCACGCCCCGGAGGGGGCGGTGTTCCATGCCCCTTTCACGCCTCTTCTACGCCCGCTCACCTGGCACATCGGAAGGTCTTATATAATCCTAGCTAAATAGGATTGTATTTCAACTTATACTCCATGATTCTTATAAAGTTTAAGCTTTTGTGAGGTCATGTGTTCAAATATTAACCAAAACAATTAATAAGGGATTTTAACACATAGAGGGTTTTAACAAATAATATGTTTCCTAATTAGAGAGAGATGAATTTGCTCGATTCAACGCTCGCCAACACCTAGGCGTTGGATACCAAAAAGTGGGTAGTGTACTGTGATCATAGCATGTGGGTTTATGGTCCGATGACCCATTCGGGCTGTGAAGACATGCTGTTAACCCTATTTTTCCGTTCTAAAAAATATAATTTTTATTTGTAAATGCATGTGTCTATAATTTAGTGTATAAGGCCAATGATCAAATAAAAAGTCTATTTTGTCTAAACAGGTTAAAAATGATTTTTAAAATATCTAAAACCGACTCAAACGAACTTCGATTGAACTCATTTTAATGGCATTGGAACCGTCTCATCGAACCCTACAATATTTGTTTTTTGGTTTTAGCTTTAACAACTAGTTTTAGAGTTTGGATTTTAGGGTGCATTTTTTAGCTTTTAGGTTTTATCTTTAGGTTTAGGGTTTGTTTTTATAATTTTGGTTTTATTATTATGATTTATTGTTTATGATTTAAGAGTTAGGTTTTAGAGAATAATGTAAAAATGAATTCAATCATAGTTTTTTGGGTTAGTTTTCAAGTTTTTAAAAATAATTGTGAGCCATCTTAAGCAAAAAGAACTTTTTAAAGAACATTCTTGGTTTCTAATATATCAAAAAAGATTTTTAAATATAAAATAAAAAAAAGTGATATTGGCGTTTCATGTTGATTTTGCTCTGTGTTCGATAACAAGTGAGGATAGATAGGATCGGTGGTGTATCTGCATCTCCTTCATCTTTTCGACCAGAAGCATACGATGGGGCTGCACTGTTGTTTCGCCGGAACCACCATTCAAACCCTAAAACTCGCATCAATTCCATCCACGATGCAATCATCATCAACCGCCATTTGCAGTCGTTTGAATCATTTCAAACCACCAACTATAACCCGCTCACATCGATTTCCGTTACTCATCAGAGCACTATCCTCACCGACGGTTGTTGATTCTACCACCACTGCTTTAGTCGATTCCGGTACCACTTCCTGAATTTTGTTCTCTGCTATGCATTTCTGCATTTTGTGTTTCAGTTATCTGTTGGTGATGCTTCGTAGCTAGATTTATGTTGCATTTCAATCTGAGATGTAGACGTGATTTTTGGTGATGACATGTTACAGGTGTAAAGCCTCAATGGAAAGCAGCTATAGATTTTAAATCAATTCTGGAGAATAAATCCGCTGTGGCAGAAAACCTAAAGAACAGGAATTCTAGCGCAAACTTGGAATTAGTTATTGAGCTCTATCAGAGGTTATTGGAGCTTCAAAAGGTTAGGGGTCTATCAATTCAGGGATCGATTTTAAATTTCTTATGCTATATTTGCAGTTATTTTCTTATATAATTTAACATTTAAGCAATCGTTTGTGCGGTGAGGTTAAGTTTGAATTAAGAATTCAGCAATGATGAACCATTTCATATTATTGTTCTTGTGTTCGACATTCAAGAGTGAGTTTGATGGAATCAAAAGAAGAATCACAGAGAAGAAGGTTTTCGGTCATCGAGCTAGCTTGTTATTCTCATTTCACTGGCTTTAAGTACCCATTTAACTAACTAACAATGTGTTGGTTAGGAATTAGGTACCATTACAATTACACATTTGACACTATGCAAAATAGGGAAAAGTGATGTGGCGCTGATGTGGCAATGGGGAAAAGTGGGACGACTCCCTCCCCCCCTAAACAGGGCAATGATGCTTTATGATATTGAACTTTTTTTTTTCTAAGCTTCTAATGTCTGAATTTGAGTCGTCATCTTGTTGCCAACTGCTTTGTCAGTTGACTGTTAAACACCGGTTGATTATGACCCTGATTAAGAGCGTCCGAGAGAATTGAACCGCTCTCATACCACTTGATAGAATCAGAAGAATCACAGGAAAATAAGGTTTTAAATTATCAAGCTAGTTTGCTATACTCAATACACCAGCTTCAAGTACCCGTTTAACTGACTTAAAACGTATTAGTTAATAGTTAGGTACAATTACAATTGTGACCTTAAGGCTTGAGTGCTTGACAATTGCACATTAATCCCTTAAGAATATTCAACTATCAGAGAGTAAAATGTTTTGATCATTCTCCTCATAGATAATGAAAATTTTGCACGTGAAGTATCTCTGAAGCCGTCGTGGTAAGTAACACAGAGTTTGAATCAGGTTGATTAACATTTCACCTTCATTTTCAATCTCCGTTTTAGTCTCAATTAATCATCCAAATTTACTCAGTTTCAGTTTCTTATTCAACTGGTCAAGAACTCATTCATTTTCTTTTGCGGTCATCAATCATTCAATTGGTCAAGAACTCATTCGTTTTCTTTTGCGGTTATCAATCATGCCAAGTCCTTCCTATTGCTTCAAACAGTTCTCAGATTGATTCTTCCAATGCTCTTTATATGAATGCATCTTATCATCCATGCATGCTATTAGTTTGATGGAAATTGATTCGGATCTTGGAGGAAAGCTATGGTGCTATTGCCTTTTAAGCCGAGAACTCTCTTTTGTTTTGGAGGTAAGGTTTGCCTACATCTTAGACTCTAACAATAGCTTCGCTATAAGTAGGATTTACTAGGTATGTTTGTTAGTAAAAATGGTTTATCTAAAAAGTGATTTTCTTTTGTGAATAGAACTCTAGTGACGGCAATAAATATTTGTCTGCAGCATAGATTGAATCATTGCAAGTTCACATTTACTAAGAAAGAGTGGTTTATTGTGTTGTAGCTAATTGTTGCTCGCAGATAGCAGGAAGTTGAAGATCTTCGTTATGAAAGAAATACAGTTGCAAACAAGATGAAAGGAAAAGTTGAACCATTAGAGCGTCAAAGACTCATAGAAGAAGGTATTTGCTTATTATTAATTAATTAATTTTTTTATTTCATGCTTGGTTCCTGACTTCCCTTTATAATAATATTTACAGGAAAGAATTTAAAGGAAAAACTGGTTACACTGGAAGAAGATCTTATTAAACTTACGGACGCACTTCAACGAGAAGCACAATGCATCCCAAATATGACACACCCGGATGTCCCAATCGGAGGGGAAGATGATTCAATAATTAGAAAAATGGTACTTATTTTTTTCTTCTTTCTTTCTAGTCCTGCTTTCTCTCTGAATTAAAAATCAACCTCTACATGATTTTATAGGTAGGCATGCCCCGTGATTTTACCTTTTCTATCAAAGACCATGTGCAAATTGGAAAAGAGTTGGATCTTTTTGATTTTGATGCAGCTGCAGAGGTATTATTTTTAATTCATAGTTTAAGTATTGCCCCTTTCATCTTTATCATCCCAAACTTAAATCATTGACACTAAAGTTGCGACTTAATATAATCCCAACTGGTTTTATTTTGTTTCATTTAGAATATAACTTGAGTTTGTATTGGTGTATCTTCAGGTGAGTGGGTCAAAATTCTATTACCTAAAGAATGAAGCGGTCCTGCTAGAAATGGGTCTTATAAACTGGACCCTGTCAGAAGTTATGAAAAGGGGTTTTACTCCTCTAACAACCCCTGAAATTGCCAGATCTTTTGTGGTTGAAAAATGTGGTTTCCAACCGCGCGGAGATAACACTCAGGTTTATTCTATTGAGGGCAGTGATCAATGTCTTATTGGGACAGCAGAGATCCCTGTTGGCGGCATACACATGGACTCTATTCTTGGTGATTCATCATTACCTTTGAAATATGTAGCATTTTCCCATTGCTTTCGTACTGAAGCTGGTGCTGCTGGTGTTTCTACTAGGTAATATTGCTCAAAAATAGTGTTATATCCTATTTCATGTTTGATTCATTGGATATGTTTTCTCTTTTTTTTTTAATAATTTTGTGGAGCAGGGGGCTATACCGAGTGCACCAATTTAGCAAGGTGGAAATGTTTATACTATGCCGACCTGAAGAAAGTAATGCTTACCATGAAGAATTAATTGAAATTGAAGAGGAACTCTTTTCAAAACTGGGTCTACATTTCAAGTAGGGTTATTTTTACATTCCATTTAATAAAAATTTATGGAATTAGTTGAATATATTTTGAATTTTTTTACAGAACTTTGGATATGGCAACTGGAGATTTAGGTGCACCTGCTTACCGTAAGTATGACATTGAAGCATGGATGCCAGGTTTAGGACGATATGGCGAGGTATATCGTAAAAATTAAAATTTGTTCCAACTTATAAAACCTGGTAACATGATTCTGAAAACTTTTCATTATTGCATATTGCAGATATCAAGTGCATCAAACTGTACCGATTACCAGAGTCGAAGATTGGGAATAAGATATCGTCCTGAAAATTCAACAAGCCCTCCGACAAATCCGAAGAAGACTAAAGGGCGAAATGTAAGCCCACCAGAGTTTGTGCACACACTAAATGCAACTGCATGTGCGGTTCCTCGCATGATTGTGTGTTTGCTTGAGAATTACCAGCAAGAAGATGGATCTGTTGTTATCCCTGAACCATTAAGGCCTTTCATGGGGGGGATTCAGGTAATTACTCCTAAATAAATATAGAATTCTTTAAACTAAATTGTTAGATTTTAAAAATTTTGGTTATGCATGCTAAGTATACCATTTTTTACTTCATGTATTTTGCAACTTATAAAAAAAATTCTCTCTTTGTGTAATGAAACAAACAAATAAGAGTATTTTTAATTTATATACGCTTCTTCGCTTGACGTACACGTCATCCGGATCTAACAAGGAATTTGGTAGCACGATTGTTGGGTTAAATTGTAAATGGTTTTTTTTAAGTTTTTGAAGAATGGGTTATGGATTATTTGTCACGTCCCTTGTCATGAGGCTATACGTAGTCATTACACCCTTATCACTCGACATAGATGCCACGTAGGCGTCGCATAAACAACTAAAATCATCCACCTCTTTTCACATACATATGTGGAACCATCACCCTCTTCACATACTACTAAAACTATTATCTCCTCACCACATCTTCACCCGTGTCCACGATCATCTCCTCACCACATCTTCACCCGTGTCCACGATCACACCATGCATGTTGACGCATAGGCTGTAGTGGAGAGTGGGCTCGATGGGAGCGTGACCAAGGGTGTGAGGTTCCACCTTCCACGTCAATATAGCTGAGATGTGAACCCTTACGCCCCCGCCATGGTTCTGTTACACATGATCTTATTCATTAATCTAGTACAAAAAAAGTTGTAAGAATGATCCACATAAAATTTTGCTTGCAATACGTTACCCATATACATTTTCATTTATAAATCTCAAAGGAAGTGGTGCAGTGGCTAATTGAAGGAGAAACAACACAAAGGTTTCAAGTTCAACCTGGATGCTACCAATCCGGTTGTTTGTGATCGTATTTTACATGTTTCTCTCGGTTAGTTTGGTATTGGGAGATTCAATAGTTTATCATACAAGTGAGTTCTTACTATTCAAAAAAAGCTTTATTTATAAGTATCACCTTATATAAATCATTATTATTAATCAAATAATAATTATTAACTTTTTTGATTAGTAATTCAAGTACTCATCATTTCACCAAATGACAATACACTTAGGTAGTATTTGTTTTTTAAGAGATAAAATGTTTGCAATCTTTGAAACATATATGTAGACATGTATAATAAGAGGTGGATCAAATTTGTACGGTCTGCAAAAATACTATTTGTTTTTTAATGTCTGTTAACTATTAAAATGAACTGGTGGTGGTGTACGGACGGTATTGGTGGTGTACGGACGGTGGTGGTGATGCTAGTGGTGGGTGATGGGGGTGGGTGATGGTGGAAGGTGGTGATGAACAGTGATGATGGTGATGTCTGACTTTGGTGGTGGTGTCTGACTTTGGTGATGGTGGTGGCTGACGATGATGGTGATGGGCGGTCTCTGCATACTTTAGAATATCTTAAAAGAGACTGGGCCAGATCTATACCAAGAAGATCTCACGTAAGCATTTTTTAATGAAATATATTTGAAAAACTAAACAGTCTACAGATGACAATGTGTATAGTCGGCAGGTGACAGCGTCTGCGTGTGATCTGCGTGAGGCAAACAGAAGAAACTGCGTAGACCTTTTGGAGAAAAACATACACCACCTTAACATGGATGAGGTTTGGGTCACATTTACATACTCTATTATTAATAAAGTTACCTAAGATGAAATTTTTTACGATAATATATCAACAGTAACATTATCAATGTTTTCTAGACACAAAAATCCAAGAATTAGTATTAAGTGTGTTAAATGAAAAGAAAATTTTAATCTTTATTAAACCTAACTAGAAATGGTCCTTATAATCCCACATCCAAATGAAAGAAAGATAAAAAACATTTGATATATTATGAAGATTAATAGCATACATATACTTAAAATAATCTACAAATCTCTAAAATTTTATTTGTATACAACATTCGGCATCTTATTTGCACATTTAACATGTTTATCTAATATTAATAATTTAGTGCATCTATATTTTTTAAGATAACTTGTTTTTTATATAAATTTTGTTTTTTTTTTGAAAATAAAATATTTCTTACTTTTAAAAATTTTGATTTTAGAAAACTTCGTATTTTATAAAAAAAAATTTTAAATGTATTTTATAATAAAAAGATTAATAATATATTAGTTATTAGTATTATCATTGTTGTAAAAATCGGCCTAGGCGCTAGATGGCCATCTCCTCTCGATTTTGGCCTAGGTGGTGCCTAGGCGCTAGACAACCTAGTCAGATTTTTATTTTTTTTGACTTTATTATGATAAAAAAAGGACCAATTCTATTGTTATTTAGAAATTTCTTAACCCAAAATCGTTAATATGTCTTTGCAACATCAAATTCAGACACTTTACATCGAATTCCATTTCTAAATTTTGAAATCGGTGTTAAGTTTGAACTTTGAAGTACTTGACTTAATATGTTTAAGTTTATTTTTTGAATTATTTGAAGTATTATATTAAATTATAGATATTGATGTGCGTATATAATATATATTTGTAAAATTACATATAAAAATTCCAATTCACCTAGCGTTGATTAATCCTAGGGTGTACCTTGCCACCCTACTAATGCCTAGCGACGTCAACAACCATTAGTATTATAAATATTTAATAAGAGAAAGAACTTATTTAATAAAAGAAAATATAATTATTTAATAAGAGAGAAATAATTAAGTAGAATTATAAGGAATTGACAATTTGAAATAATAGTATAAAAATATGACAAGTGACAATAGTGATGTAAGAAGGTGATAAGTGGCAAAATTGTTACTCTTTTATTATAGAGTATAGATATAGATATTTATTTATTTTTGATGTATAATTCAATCATTTTTTTACGAATCACATCATGGTTTTCCATCGTCTATAAAATCAAAGAAACTGTTATTAGTTATTACCGAATTTTATTTTACTATATTTTTACAAAAAACATGTATTTTGTTCTCGTATGAGATCGGGAACAAAAATATAGTTAACAGATTCTTATTAATAGTTTTCAACAAACCTGTATTTGAATTGAAACAAACTATTTATACTAATTTTTCTTTTCTTTTTCTTCTTCTTCTTTCTTTCTTTTTTTTTTTATTTTTTATTTTTTAATTTTGATGTTCTTTACTTCCATGAGTATGATGGTTTCACATGAACCAATGGTTGAAAAACAGTCTTTCTTAGTTTCGGTTTTGATTATATCGAGTAGAAAACTCGATTTCAACTAGTTTTTGATTTACAATTTATAGATAATTTAAGATAACGTTATCACTAAGACTCGAACCCGTAACCTATGATTGAGGTGATAAAACCATTTAGGCATTTACCAGTATACCCAACCCCATGGTTGACCCAATCATTTTAGAGGCGTAAAAGGCCCTTTTAATAAATAAATATTTTGCTTTCAATTTTAATAAATGTTGATAACACACTTAACATAATATTGTTTTGATAGCATAACAAATATATAATTATCTAATAGCAAACATAAACAACAAAATTGTATTAAACATAAATCAAAAAGCTAAGTGCAACTAAAAAAAGGATAATGTGTTATTATCATATCATCTAACAATCAAAAATTTTATCAAAATATACGGTCATAAACAATTTTAGAAGTTTATATGCAATAAATGTTCAAAAAATAAAATTAGCCTTTAATAAAAGTGAAAAATTCAAAAATCAAATAAATCAATTGGTATCAAAATATCAAATTAATAAATAAATAACAACAAATATCAACAAAGTTAAGATATAGAAACACCTAGAAATAGTGGTCCTTGAGAGGTCGGGAGTTTTCCGGTGCGGTTTCCTCCTGGGGTGGTGGTGGGGTCTCAACGAGGTCATGGTAACTAGACTTTGGTAACGTGGTCTGAAAATCAGTGGTTCACACGTTGAGATCAAATGCCGTTCAAAAAAAGAAACACTTTGAAAATTCAATCGATAACTACAATAAAAAATTCAAAATATTATATTAATAAAGATGAAGAAGCGAAACAAAAGCGAATTTAAGAATAAAAATTACTTTAAAAGTTCAATTTTTAAAGAGGTGGGAAAATTGATTGCGTGATTAAACTTTTCCACAAAAAAACTCAAAACTACTAAACCATAAAGTATAAAATTGTTGTATTTTTTTCACTCTGATTTTTTCATTTTGGATCAATTCAACAAAAGTCCTATATAGAAAATTTACTAAAAAACCGGATCCTAAGGTATTAGGCCCTAGCTTTCTAAGCTTGTCGGGCCACCCCTGCCCAACCCCTATACATACTGGGATGATATGTTTTACATGATTCAAGCAAATATATGTTTCAATAACTTGTTTTCTTATGCATATATTTCCTAACTTGTATGCAATTGAGAGGAATGTGGGAGATGGTGCATTCTGAGAAGGCATGTGGGAGATGGTGTAGAAACATTATTTTGGAAGCAACCTTGGTTCGGGTAAATTTCTTTTATGCATATATTTCCTAACTTGCATGCAATTGAGAGGAATAAAAATTGTACTGTTGAACAAAGAGTGTCCAAGGATGAGGATGGCTTAATTAACATCTAATGGGAATGGAATTGAGTTAAACTGAATGGGAACTTGACTCAAAATTGCAGTGATTTGGAGGCAATGTTAAAGTGTTGTACATTTAGAAATGGAAGGGATTTATGGGTATGGAAAGGCGATCTCAATGGTAAATTCTCAACAAAATCTTGTCGTGAGTGGGTTGATAGTTTTGACCCCTATGAACAACTATTTTTGGAATAATTGGGTCCATCCAAGGTAATTTGTTTTGTATGGAGATTATCACTCAACCGAATTCCTGTTTTGGTGAATGTGGCTGTTATTCTTTAAATGCCCTGTCTCTTCTGAGATATGGGGGGTTTCATGGTGGGCAAGCATTGATTTTGGCTGTATGGGGTCAGTTCATAACATTTTGAGCTATTTAGAGGAAGGTAAGGTGTTGGGGTTACAGAAAAAGATTATGATGGTGATTGTCTTTTCAACTATTTGGTCAATTTGGAATTGTAGGGATAATTGGTCCATGTCAACCGACATGGCATGATTTTGCACAAACAAATATGAGTGGTAAATGAAGACATTTTAATCCGGATTGATGTAAAGGAGAACATGGAAATTGGTTAGATTATAGTGTCAAAATAGATAAAGTGTATATTGCTATTTGTTTAAGGAAAGTGTATTGCTATTTTTAATTTCCATTCACGATTTTTAATTTTATCGTTTTTTATTATGTGATGAGTATTACCTGACCTAGACAATAAAACCGACAAGGAAAATCTAAGTCCGGTACTTTGAAATTATAACATACAAATACAGTGACATTATTGGCAAAAAATCCTGGATCCGCCACGCAGCAAAAACATGTCAACTAACTGGGATAGGTGGAATACTGATCCATGGAGAGGTATTGTTAAAGTATAGGAGTCATAGTCTTGTAGGGTTTAATTACGTTTTTGGTGTATCAATTAGATTTGTTTGGTGTATTGAGGTTATCTTGCTAGTCGCCCGCTAGCAAGTATTATATAAATTATTGCCGATCAAAAAAAAAATAAAATCAAACTTTAGACAGTGTAAATCATTTAACAAGCCAACCAACGAAAAATGTGCAGAGCTCACCCTAAACATCTTTTTTCTGAAATTTCCCAAAAATGGCGTGTGCTACATCTTAGTGATCAAGACCTGATATGTGCACAACCTCAGTTTCAGTGAAAAGTAAAATACATATTTTTGTAGCTCAACTGACACTCCATGGTTCTCATAAAGCTTAGGCTTTGTGAGGTCATAGGTTCAAATCCTGGCCAAAACGGTCAGTAGGGGGTTTTACCAAATAGTGAGTTTCCTCATGAGAAGCAGGTGGATTTGCTCGATTCAGCGCTCGCTAACACCTGGGCTTTAGATACTGGGTAGTTGGTAGCGAACTGTGGTCGGAGCGCGCGGGTTGTTGGGTCCGAGGATCCATTTGTTTCTTTAGTAATAAAAAATAGATTTTAAATATATAGTAAAAAAGAATCAAATTACCTCATACAATGGTGTTCAAAAAAATACATATCCATATCCAAGTTCAAAATATCCAAAAAAATCCAAACCCTAAATATTCGAAAAAAATGCTGGATATCCAAAACTTCGTATACGTATTTTGAAAATATTTACATAGTTACTATCGAATATCTTAAACATGGGCGGAAGGGCTCTTGTGAGACCCTAGTCTCGAGACAACAATGGTTTTTCAACGTAATAAACATTTATAAACGGTATTTTTCAAGTGACATTATCATTTTTTTGACTAGTGACAACAATGGTTGTCAAAAGGATGGTGAAAACAAGAAAAAAATTTGACTATCCGTTGGTCTGTCGTTTACTAAAGTTGTCACTAGTTTTACCGATTGCAAAGGCTAGTGCTGAAAGAGTTTTTTCTTCAATAAAGCATGTAAAGATGAAATTGCGTAATAAGATGAGAGACATATACATAAATAATTTTTGCATTTGTTATGTTGAAAAAAAATTATACGAATTAATATTATGTGCTTTTTAAATTTTTATTCATGACTTTCATTGTATCGTTTTTTAGTATGTGATGAGTATTACCAGACTTGAACGATACAGCGACCCAGAAAATTTATGTCTGATACTATGAAACTAAAACATAGAAATACAGTAACATTAATGACGAAACTAAAACACTAAAATACAGTGACTTTGAAGAAACTAAAACATAGAAACACAGGAACATCATTGAAAAAAATCCTAGATCTACCACTGATCTTAAATAGACTTTTTTCAAGTAATATAACTTTCAGATATATGTAATATTTTTTTTTATATTTTTTTTGTTTGAATATTCAAATCCAAATTCAAAATTTTCAACTAGAATATTGAAAATCAAGGTTCCTAAATAGGCAAAATGAAAAAGAAGAAACAAAAGTAAGATTGTTTAAGTTACTTCGCGAGGACCTTCTTTTTTTATAGAGTTAATTACACGGATGGTCCCGGTAGTTTATTCAGATTGCATTGGTGATCTCTAACTTTGAAAAATTACATTGGTGGTCTAACAATTTGCAAAAACGTAACATAGGTGGTCTATGGAGTGGATCTCTTTTATCTTTTTCTGTTAAATTTTTAAAAATGACTAAAATACCCCTCCCCACCCACTTTAACCCAACCCTCTCTTCCCTTCCAGCCACACACACACACATCAATATCAATATCAAGAATCAAATAAGAAACAATTTTACCTAAAAACAATCATAAAAACAAGAGTTAATTACATGGATGGTCCCTGTGGTTTACCCAGATTGCACGGATGGTCCCTAACTTCGAAAAATTACAAGGGTGGCCAAATAGTTTGCAAAAACGTAACATTGACGGTCCTTGGGTTGGATGTCTGTTAGATTTTGGGGTTAATTTTTTAAAAATGACTATTATACCTTGTATCCTTTTTCTTCTTCTTCAAACAAATTCCACCACCCATCACCTACCACCAGTCAATACCTACCACCAACACCACCGGCCATTGCAACCACCACTGCCCTACTGCCACCATCTCCGGCACCATTACGACCACCACAGCCACCGCCATGTTGTCCCTCACTTTGCCCCTATCTCTTCTACCTTCACCATCGTCATCCTCAACCATAAACCCTAGATTTCTCGCAACAATCATTCATCCATTCATTAACATCTCATAAAATTAACAAATTAACCAGAATCTTATTTTCAGCTCAATCCATGATGATGATTAGTCCCACTAATCATATGTTGGTGGATTAATCCGCCATTGATCTGTTCCACAAGCTTACTTAACTTCATCTGCTTGTTACTCCATGTTTCCATCAGCTTCACCTCTTTCCCATCTGCATCTCTTTGCAAAGCATTCAATTGCTCTCTGTATTCATTCTCCATCCGCCCTAACGCCACCGTCTCCTCCTCCCGGAGACACTGGATCTTCGCTTCAATCTCCTCCGTCTTCTGCCGCCTCTTCGGGTTATTCTCGGCTTCCAATTGTTGTTCCAACCGGTTCAACCTGTTCACTTTGCCGGATGTGGTGGTTGCTGGAGGAGGTGTTTGCCGGAGGAGGTGGTTGGTGTGGTTGCGGGAGGTGGTATATCTACACATTTGTTTTTTTTTGTTTTTTATTTATAAGGGGTATTTTAGTCATTTCACACACACTTAACAGAAAAAGTTAACAGACATCCAACCCAGGGACCATCAATGTTACGTTTTTGCAAACTATTTGGCCATCGTTGTAATTTTTCGAAGTTAGGGACTATCAGAGCAATCTGGGTAAACCACAGGGACCATCCGTGTAATTATCTCTAAAAACAACTAACAACTCTAACGAATTCTAACTTTTCTTTTAAGATTTAGAAATTAAGTTTTATAATTTAGCTTAATATTTGGCTTTTAGAGTTTACATTTAGCTTTCGGGTTTATGATTTAATTTTAGGGTTTAATTAGGCTTTAGCTTTAAGGTTTAGGATTTTAGTTTAGTTTTTAGCATTAGGGTTTATTTTAGCTATAAAATTTAGCTTTAATTTTTTGATTAAAATTTATTTTTGGTGTTTAGGATTAGGGGTTAAGTTTCAACGAAACGGTTCCAACTCATTCAAAATGAGCTCAATTTGATTTCGCTAAAGTTGTCAGAAGTTATTTTTTTAAATTGTTTTTAGGCAAAATCTTTTTTAGCAAATCTTACCCCTATATTGTGAAGAACATACAAATACAAAATGATTTTTTATTGAGAAGGATATGAAAGATTATAGGCCATGGATAAAATTAATTAATGGCTAATATCTACTAGGGGTTAAGTTAAACTAAACAAGTCTCTTAACCTAAAAAGCCTAAGAAGGATATTGAGCCAGTAGATCATCAATCAATGGTTATGATTAAATCAAGTTGTTGGAGGGTATTATAGTAATAACCACTTTTGTTGACTTTTTATCAAGTCCCCCATCTTGTTTAAACATTTATAACTTTTACATTTGAAATTATTTTTTGAAAAAAAAATACCATAAAAACGAGCACTTTTTTATCTTCAAAATTAGTATAATATTTCTACAGAAAAAAAATTAAATTTTTAGTTCAATGTGTCTTTTGTACAAGTCATTGTCTCCTTTGTACGTGGATTGTCTTTTGTATATGATATTGTGTATTTAGTACATGTTATTGTGTCTTTTGTGTTTATGCTCAATGTTGTGTTTTCATAAACAATTTAAGACACTATGATATTGTAAAATACATAATGTCAAGCAAGGATGACACAATGACGAGTATAAATAATAAAATGATCTTTAAAAAAGACACAATTAACTGTAAAAAGACACAATGATGAGTATGAACAATTTTGTATAAATCATTGTGTCTTTTGTATATGCATTGTGTCTTTTGTACATGTTATTGTGTCTTTTGTATAGGTCAATGTGTCTTTTATACAGGTTATTGTGTCTTTTGTGTTTGCTCAATGTTGTGTTTTTCTAAACAAATGTTGTAGAATATATAATGTTAAATAAGGATAACATAATAACTATTATAAATAACACTATTATCTTTAAAAATTAAAAGACACAAGTATCTCTAAAAAGACATAATTACATGTAAGAAAAACACAAAAAGATAATTATACACAAATGTTTAAGTAAGACACAATGACGATAATTATACACAATGAGCTGAAAAAAATTCATTTTTTATAACAATATTATAGTCATTTTAAAGATAAAAAAATGCTTGTTCTTATGATATATATTTAAAAAAATAATATCGTATGTAAAAGTGATGAACGTTTAAAATACATGAGGGAAAAGTGGTTATGATTAAATTACCCTCTAACAACTTTTCCCTCTAAAATTTTAAATTTTCCATCTTAAATTTGATCTAATGATCTAATTAGAGTTGGCCAAACCGGTTTTTTTTCAAGAACTGGAACTGGTTCCAAACCAGTTCCTGAGACCCATCGGTTCCTCCAAACCGGTTCCACCCAAGACCCAACCGGTTCCGTACCCGGTTCCACTCACAAAAAACCCTATTCGGTGTACCCGGTTAGGGTAGGGTCCGGTTCTGGTTCCTGGTTAAGAACCGGTTCCACTTTCTTTTTCCTTTACACCTAGTTGAACGTTAGACGTGAACAAAATCCTAATAAAACCTCAAACTAATAAACCTTAAAATAATAATTAGTAAAACCCTAAATCCCTAATAAAACATTAAACTAATTAAAACTTAAACTAATAATTACTAAACCCTAATCAAACCTTAAACTAATCAAACCTTAAACTAATAATTTATAAACCCTAATAAAACCTTAAACTAATATTAATAAATCCTAATAAAACCTTAAACTAATAAAACCTTAAACTAATAATTAATAAACGTTAAACAAATCAAACCTTACAAAACGGTTTGTTGATGTGTTTTTTCAAATTCGATTTCGATTCTTTCCTTAAATATATTTCACAAAATTTGCAACGGGCTTTTAGAGGCTCATCACTAAGCTCGACCAAATTCCAATTGCACCAAATTTCTGGGTTCCGATTGTGTTCAATAACACGAACAAATGATGGTTCGGTGTTGGAACCTTGTCCGACCGAAGAATGTGAAGCATCCATGGTAAGAAAAAGAAATGTAGAAGAGTAAAAGAGTATTGAGACTTTAGGAAACAAGAAAACGAAAAACCAAAACGAGAGATGGAAATTGGAGACTAAACATGCACATATAAAGAGCGTTTTTTGCGTTTTTTTTGCGTTTTGTTGCGTTCAGGATTGAGTTTCGAGTTGTGTGATCACTCCATATCACCCAATACCTATTTATACTAATTTAGGGTGTTAAAAACGGCTAGATTCGAGCTCCAAACGGTCAAAAGACGGCTAAAAATGGGTCTCCAACGTTCAGATTGATTATAACGGCTATAACCGGTTCCAACCGGGTCCGGGTAGGAACGGGTTCGGGTTCGGGTACTAACCGATCGAATGTGAAAGTGTGGAACCGGTTACTATCTTTCGGGTACTACCGAGTACCAACCGGTTCTTGGGTTTACCGGGTAGGAACCGGTTCGGGTCCTGAACCGGGTTGGATGGCCATCTCTAGATCTAATGATCAATATCCTTTTTAGTTTTTTTAGGACAAGAGGACTATTTAGTTGAACCTAATCTTATCTAGTAGTTCACACTTTTCTTTTAAAACTTACATGGATTAAAACTTAAAGGGTAAAAAGAAATAACATGCATTGTTAACTTTTTTGTGGGTAATTCATGTTCTACCTTTAGAAAAATTGAATAATTTTTAAACGTTTATTATTTTTAAAAATTTAAAATTAATTGATTCAAATTATTTGAATTAGATTTGTTAGAACACCCTTCTTCCATCAAGTTTTTGTTGACGCCATTATCGTCATAGTTATATTAATTGAAAGCACGTAACTTAAACCATTGCTATTTCTATGATAAATCATTTTCATATTAAAAATATAATAAATTCAGATATTACCTACTATTTTCATGGTGTAGTTATTGTTAGTTATGTCTATAAGGCATATATCATGCATAATCTTCTCATTTGTAATTTACCACATAAACGGTAGTTCGGATTTTATTTTATTTAAAGTTTGCGTTAATTTTATAAAGGGATTAACCAAGTTTTTCAAGTATTTTAATCAAGTCCTTAAATGTTTTTCCTCTTTAAAGTCACTTAACATTTCTTTAAGAGTTCCAATCATATACACTATTTTTTATATCAATATTCAAAATTTTGAAATTAATCGAGCTAAATAAAATATTTATAAATATATAATAGTATTTAAATATTATTTTTCTTAATTTGACTTAAATTTAATGATGAAAACTTTGTTATTAGTTTGTGAATTTATTTACTTCACGATTATCTTATTTCAAGTTAATTTGAAAAAAAAATCACTTCTTATTAATAAAAAGCGTATACATTTCATTGCTTCAATTAGGTGTAAACGAATCAAGCCGGCTCGTAAAATACTCGGGATCGGATCGGAAAAAAGTTAAGACGAGACCGAGCCTAAATGAGCCCGAGCCTGAGCCCGAGCCCAAAAATATGGCCCGTTTAGTTATCCAGTTTAGAGCTCGAGCCGGCTCGCGAGCCTGAACGAGCTTTTTATTTTTACAACTTTTATTTATTATTTTAAGTGTATATTTATAAAATTAATTATTTTTATACATAAAATATGATAAATATATTTAAATCTTATGTTTTATGTTAAATTTGGAAAGTAAAATTATAAATATATATTAAATTAGTAATTAAAGTAAATAAATTAAATAATTAAAATATAAAGAGCCGAGTCGAGCTCGAGCCTAAAAAACTTATAACGAGCCGAGCTCAAACCTTGAAAATAAAACTTCTAATAAGCGAAGCTCGAGCCTTAAAATAAAACTTTTAACAAGTCTTAACGAGCTCGAGACCGGCTCGGCTCGGCTCATGTACATCCTAGGCCCTCGATTAATCAAAAAAATTTAGATAATTTTTTTTTAAAAAAAAGTTTATATGAAACACCTAACAAAGTTAAGTAACTTTAAAAGATTATTAAGTACAATAATTTTAATAAAACATTAGAAAAACTTGATTAATATTACGTGAATTTTCTTTTTAAAAATGTATATATTATTCTTTAATTGTTTTGAGACTTGCGAGCCTAACTTTTCACTAAAAATTTGTAGTAAATTGAAAAGATCGCTATCATTTTAATGTCAATTCTCAACATATTTTACCCAAATTTACAAAAATAAAATTGCACGTTAACAAAAGGTAAATAACAAGTTTCCTAAAGTAATTAATGTAACACCAAAATAAATCCATCATAAATATACTTTCTTGTTTTAATGCATAAAATAAATAGCTAACAAATTTTCATCTTAAATTAGTTTTGTAATAATTCACAAAAAAATCCAGAGAAAGCAATTAATAAAAAAAAAAAGAAAAAATAAAAGAGAAAAAGAAAAATAAATTTAATTAATCTTGATTGAAAACCAAGGGCTTCTAGCCTAATGGTTACCCCATTGACTTCCCTATGGGAGGTCTTGAGTTCGAATCCGGGCTGAGGCATATTTGTTGAAGCAAGGTCAGGGGGTTTACCCAGTTGTTGGGTTTCCTCCTAGGGTGGGCTCGGGCATACGCCCAGAGCGTCAAATCTGATGGGACGATTGAAATCACGTCTTGGGTGTCGTTGTACCAAGCCGTTAAAAAAAAATTAATTTTTATTGAAAATGAAAGACAATTTAAAGATTGCGGGCAACCTAAAGGATCTAGACTTTGATTAGCACAATTAATTTTGCAAAGTCTTAACAGTTTTGCACCTAACCAAATTTAATTAATATTATTCTTTCTCCTTCCAAAACACAAGTAATTAAACTATTAAATTTGCAGAGAAGCACATCAACTTTCAAGTTTTTACACTTTACCCCCTCTTATTTTTGCTTCCTAGCAGCAACGCCAAGTAGAACAAGATCCTGAAGAAGAAACCCCATGCAACCGTTATCCACAAGCAGTTCCATTTGGATAGATCCGTCACCCCCTGCTGTTTCAGTACATCGGCGCCGGTGGTCAAACAGGTGGTTCCGGTGATGTTGACTCCTAGCGACGCACTCATGGTTTGAAGCAATCTTGCTTTCATGGAGTCATCGATGTCCCGGAGCGGGCTGTTATCGAAGATCTGGGTTCCACGAACGAAACATTTGATGGGGTTTTGGAATTCGTTTTGTAGAACTGCTTCGTATGGGTATTTCACAAGTGAAATGTAATGAAACCAGACCCAGTAAACGGGGATTCGATCACGGTTGATGAAGAAGCCACTGAAGAGAAGGAAGTAAGCGAGAATGGCGACGACGACGGTGTATCCGATCATGGGGTGCGGGACGACGCCGGAGAGGAAGATGACGAACGAGTTTGCTGCCCAGAAAGACGCCAGAATGATGAAGTAGTAGAACGGGAATCCGGTGAGTCCGACGGCCCAGAAAGTGATGGCGGAGAAGGCGAATGCGAGGAGGATGAGCGACGGAATTGCGACGATGGTGTGAGAAAGAACGTATGATGATCGTCTGTAAGCGTTGTAAGCTGTTTCTCTCATGAAGATGTAACGTTCTTCGAGGAAGACGGGTAATGCGTCTGAGCAGGTGTAGAATGTTGTAGACATGGCGAATGCGAAGAACCCTAATCGTTCTTGCACCCCTTTTGGGGAATCATCGAGGTTCCAGAAGATTGTGGCGAGGATGAATCCTGTGACCACAAGAGCACCTAATCGGATCCCGAATAGTTCAGGCAATCTGCGTGAGTTGGTGATGGATCGTTTTGATAAAACCAAGATTTCCATCCACATTGAGTTTGCAAATGCAGGAATCAATGGTTGATTCCGTTGCCGGTGCCGGTGCCGGTGCCGGAGACTAACTTGCCTTGTGATATGCTTCCGCTAATGGCTTCTTTTAACGATAACCCGTCTGTGTTGGTGTCTGGTTCGTGTTTCGAGATTGTTGCAGATTCTTGTGCAGCCATGATTTGTTGAATTCAACTAGGGTTTTGGTTCCTCCCGGTGATCCTTCGAGTTCTCTGATCAAATCGAGTGCGAATTCCGTCCGGTTTTCTTTGTCCGGAATTGGATGACCGAATTCGGAAAAGTATGACGAAAGATTCGCCGGAGAACCACTGTAAACCGTCTGTCCACCGGACAGAACAATAACCGATCGAGCAAACCGAGAATCCGGTAACTGGGCTGGTGTATCGACATGATGACGATGCTTCCGGTGTGTGCAATACGTTGCAACACTTTGATCACCATGTAAGCGCTGGTGGAGTCCAGCCCGGACGTCGGCTCATCCAGAAGCAGAACAATCGGGTCATGAATTATGTCAATTCCGATCGACACACGACGGCGTTCTCCACCGGAGACTCCTCGATGACCTTCATCTCCGATCACAGTTTTAGCAGCGTTTCGGAGCCCTAACTGGTCGATCAAAGCTTCAACTCTAAGCTTCTTCTTCGATTTAGATAACGTTCGAGGTAACCGGAATTCAGTCAGCGGCGAACATTAGGGTTTCTTCGACGGTCAACATCGGAAACAGAAGATCATCCTGCATCACATACGCTGATATCACCTTCAACAATCTTGATTCCAGCTGCTCGCCGTTCAAAGTCACCGTCCCTTTCAAGCTTCCTTTAGCAATCCGGTTCGCTAACGCATCAATCAAAGTGGATTTCCCCGATCCGCTAGCACCCAACACCGCCAGTATCTCGCCGTCCCTCGCCTCACCGGAGATATCATTCAACAACACCTTGTAACCGGAACCACCGCCTAACCCCTTCCATCCACCAAACACCGCCGGAATCACCATCTTGCTTCGAACATTGACGCTATACGTAAGATTGTTGAACGACAACACGAATGGAAATGACCTGACCGGCTGGTTGCTGGTTTCACTCATCTCCAAAACCCGGTGAGCTGAAGTTTCGTAGTCGTTATTAACATTTCCTACGTACTTCAAAAGCTCACCGAGTGTTGGGGAAGCCATTGGTTGGCTTCCCCTCGGCATAGTCCCGATGAACCATCCGCCATTATTCTTAGCATTGCTGAGCCCACAAGCAATTAAGAAGGTGGTGGTACGTTGTAGAGAAGGTGAGAACTTATGGGAGGTGTGACGAAGTTGAAGATCAAGATTTATATATATTTATATATGTATAGATACGTGTTTGTGTGTGTCTATATATATATGTATATGTATGTGTGTATATATAGAAAGAAGAATTTGTGTTTAGGTTTCTTTGTTGTATTATGCATGGGAGATGGATGATGAGTGAGATAAGTGTGATAATGATGTTTGTGTGTAAATATGTCATATGAAACTTCTCATCGTTTTAATCACGAGAACTAACACTATCAACTCAATAAAGAAATGAAAGAAAATAAAAAAGATAAAAGCACCACAACACACACACCACACATATATATATATATATAGGATTGGATCAAATAACTAATTCACACACTTAGAGCACTAACCCATTAACTCTCTTTACCCAATCTATCTATTATAATATATAAGGTTTTTAGGGACACTTGTCATGTTCCTAAACCACCTCAATTTTGTTTCCTCCCTCTATCTCTTATTAAATACATGTTTTGAATTAAGAAAAAAAAAAGATTTTTAATACATTAAAATTACATTACTATCAAAAAACACACTTTAAAAAAAAAATTATTATTAAAATATTGAATTTTCAAAAGAAAATTAATAAAATTTTAAGAAACAAATTTGAAAAAAACTACAGTGTTTAAAAAAATATTATAATTATTTTATATTAAAAATTGTCTTATATTGTTTAAAATTTTTAATGATAATTATTTATTATATTTTTTATTCATCCCGTGTAATACACGGGTATTAACCTAGGTCATAAATAAACACATGGATTTTTCTTTTATTATTTGATAAGGGTAAATTAGTAATTTGCTTTATGTACTAACTTACCCCCTCTTTTTTTATACATCCATAACTTTTTTATACTATAATATTTTTTTATAAAAATTGCACCATTTTACTCGTCTTTATTTTTCTCTTTAATTCTGTTATAGTCTTGACTAGGTTTTTTTTTTTTTTCGATGTTTCGTATTACAACACCTGTAACAAGTATAAAAATAACAAATTATTGGAACGAGTTGTAACGAATTTGGGTTTACATTGTTGTAGAATAAATAGGGTTTACGTTAAGAGTGTAAACGAGCCAAGCCGATCCCGAGCTAGTTAATTATGTTATATTCTTGACTAGGTTTTTTTATTTTTTTCCGAATGCTCCAAAATTCGATATATCTACAAGATTGTAATGCATGTTAATAGTATAAAAATTATATCTACAAGATTGTTAAAAACATTTTAATTCTTTAATAAAATAGTATAACATTTTGTTGATAAAACCAAATTCGTTATATCTACTAGATTGTAAATACGTTTTAATACTTTAAAAAAATT
>SZYD01002447.1:0-58415 GCA_009363875.1 Mikania micrantha
TTTAACTAACTAACAATGTGTTGGGTTAGGAATTAGGTACCTTACAATTACACATTTGACACTATGCAAAATAGGGAAAAGTGATGTGGCGCTGATGTGGCAATGGGGAAAAGTGGGACGACTCCTCCCCCCCTAAACAGGGCAATGATGCTTTATGATATTGAACTTTTTTTTTCTAAGCTTCTAATGTCTGAATTTGAGTCGTCATCTTGTTGCCAACTGCTTTGTCAGTTGACTGTTAAACACCGGTTGATTATGACCCTGATTAAGAGCGTCCGAGAGAATTGAACCGCTCTCATACCACTTGATAGAATCAGAAGAATCACAGGAAAATAAGGTTTTAATTATCAAGCTAGTTTGCTATACTCAATACACCAGCTTCAAGTACCCGTTTAACTGACTTAAAAAAAACGTATTAATAGTTAGGTACAATTACAATTGTGACCTTAAGGCTTGAGTGCTTGACAATTGCACATTAATCCCTTAAGAATATTCAACTATCAGAGAGTAAAATGTTTTGATCATTCTCCTCATAGATAATGAAAATTTTGCACGTGAAGTATCTCTGAAGCCGTCGTGGTAAGTAACACAGAGTTTGAATCAGGTTGATTAACATTTCACCTTCATTTTCAATCTCCGTTTTAGTCTCAATTAATCATCCAAATTTACTCAGTTTCAGTTTCTTATTCAACTGGTCAAGAACTCATTCATTTTCTTTTGCGGTCATCAATCATTCAATTGGTCAAGAACTCATTCGTTTTCTTTTGTGGTTATCAATCATGCCAAGTCCTTCCTATTGCTTCAAACAGTTCTCAGATTGATTCTTCCAATGCTCTTTATATGAATGCATCTATCATCCATGCATGCTATTAGTTTGATGGAAATTGATTCGGATCTTGGAGGAAAGCTATGGTGCTATTGCCTTTTAAGCCGAGAACTCTCTTTTGTTTTGGAGGTAAGGTTTGCCTACATCTTAGACTCTAACAATAGCTTCGCTATAAGTAGGATTTACTAGGTATGTTTGTTAGTAAAAATGGTTTATCTAAAAAGTGATTTTCTTTTGTGAATAGAACTCTAGTGACGGCAATAAATATTTGTCTGCAGCATAGATTGAATCATTGCAAGTTCACATTTACTAAGAAAGAGTGGTTTATTGTGTTGTAGCTAATTGTTGCTCGCAGATAGCAGGAAGTTGAAGATCTTCGTTATGAAAGAAATACAGTTGCAAACAAGATGAAAGGAAAAGTTGAACCATTAGAGCGTCAAAGACTCATAGAAGAAGGTATTTGCTTATTATTAATTAATTAATTTTTTTATTTCATGCTTGGTTCCTGACTTCCCTTTATAATAATATTTACAGGAAAGAATTTAAAGGAAAAACTGGTTACACTGGAAGAAGATCTTATTAAACTTACGGACGCACTTCAACGAGAAGCACAATGCATCCCAAATATGACACACCCGGATGTCCCAATCGGAGGGGAAGATGATTCAATAATTAGAAAAATGGTACTTATTTTTTTCTTCTTTCTTTCTAGTCCTGCTTTCTCTCTGAATTAAAAATCAACCTCTACATGATTTTATAGGTAGGCATGCCCCGTGATTTTACCTTTTCTATCAAAGACCATGTGCAAATTGGAAAAGAGTTGGATCTTTTTGATTTTGATGCAGCTGCAGAGGTATTATTTTTAATTCATAGTTTAAGTATTGCCCCTTTCATCTTTATCATCCCAAACTTAAATCATTGACACTAAAGTTGCGACTTAATATAATCCCAACTGGTTTTATTTTGTTTCATTTAGAATATAACTTGAGTTTGTATTGGTGTATCTTCAGGTGAGTGGGTCAAAATTCTATTACCTAAAGAATGAAGCGGTCCTGCTAGAAATGGGTCTTATAAACTGGACCCTGTCAGAAGTTATGAAAAGGGGTTTTACTCCTCTAACAACCCCTGAAATTGCCAGATCTTTTGTGGTTGAAAAATGTGGTTTCCAACCGCGCGGAGATAACACTCAGGTTTATTCTATTGAGGGCAGTGATCAATGTCTTATTGGGACAGCAGAGATCCCTGTTGGCGGCATACACATGGACTCTATTCTTGGTGATTCATCATTACCTTTGAAATATGTAGCATTTTCCCATTGCTTTCGTACTGAAGCTGGTGCTGCTGGTGTTTCTACTAGGTAATATTGCTCAAAAATAGTGTTATATCCTATTTCATGTTTGATTCATTGGATATGTTTTCTCTTTTTTTTTTAATAATTTTGTGGAGCAGGGGGCTATACCGAGTGCACCAATTTAGCAAGGTGGAAATGTTTATACTATGCCGACCTGAAGAAAGTAATGCTTACCATGAAGAATTAATTGAAATTGAAGAGGAACTCTTTTCAAAACTGGGTCTACATTTCAAGTAGGGTTATTTTTACATTCCATTTAATAAAAATTTATGGAATTAGTTGAATATATTTTGAATTTTTTTACAGAACTTTGGATATGGCAACTGGAGATTTAGGTGCACCTGCTTACCGTAAGTATGACATTGAAGCATGGATGCCAGGTTTAGGACGATATGGCGAGGTATATCGTAAAAATTAAAATTTGTTCCAACTTATAAAACCTGGTAACATGATTCTGAAAACTTTTCATTATTGCATATTGCAGATATCAAGTGCATCAAACTGTACCGATTACCAGAGTCGAAGATTGGGAATAAGATATCGTCCTGAAAATTCAACAAGCCCTCCGACAAATCCGAAGAAGACTAAAGGGCGAAATGTAAGCCCACCAGAGTTTGTGCACACACTAAATGCAACTGCATGTGCGGTTCCTCGCATGATTGTGTGTTTGCTTGAGAATTACCAGCAAGAAGATGGATCTGTTGTTATCCCTGAACCATTAAGGCCTTTCATGGGGGGGATTCAGGTAATTACTCCTAAATAAATATAGAATTCTTTAAACTAAATTGTTAGATTTTAAAAATTTTGGTTATGCATGCTAAGTATACCATTTTTTACTTCATGTATTTTGCAACTTATAAAAAAATTCTCTCTTTGTGTAATGAAACAAACAAATAAGAGTATTTTTAATTTATATACGCTTCTTCGCTTGACGTACACGTCATCCGGATCTAACAAGGAATTTGGTAGCACGATTGTTGGGTTAAATTGTAAATGGTTTTTTTAAGTTTTGAAGAATGGGTTATGGATTATTTGTCACGTCCCTTGTCATGAGGCTATACGTAGTCATTACACCCTTATCACTCGACATAGATGCCACGTAGGCGTCGCATAAACAACTAAAATCATCCACCTCTTTTCACATACATATGTGGAACCATCACCCTCTTCACATACTACTAAAACTATTATCTCCTCACCACATCTTCACCCGTGTCCACGATCATCTCCTCACCACATCTTCACCCGTGTCCACGATCACACCATGCATGTTGACGCATAGGCTGTAGTGGAGAGTGGGCTCGATGGGAGCGTGACCAAGGGTGTGAGGTTCCACCTTCCACGTCAATATAGCTGAGATGTGAACCCTTACGCCCCCGCCATGGTTCTGTTACACATGATCTTATTCATTAATCTAGTACAAAAAAAGTTGTAAGAATGATCCACATAAAATTTTGCTTGCAATACGTTACCCATATACATTTTCATTTATAAATCTCAAAGGAAGTGGTGCAGTGGCTAATTGAAGGAGAAACAACACAAAGGTTTCAAGTTCAACCTGGATGCTACCAATCCGGTTGTTTGTGATCGTATTTTACATGTTTCTCTCGGTTAGTTTGGTATTGGGAGATTCAATAGTTTATCATACAAGTGAGTTCTTACTATTCAAAAAAAGCTTTATTTATAAGTATCACCTTATATAAATCATTATTATTAATCAAATAATAATTATTAACTTTTTTGATTAGTAATTCAAGTACTCATCATTTCACCAAATGACAATACACTTAGGTAGTATTTGTTTTTTAAGAGATAAAATGTTTGCAATCTTTGAAACATATATGTAGACATGTATAATAAGAGGTGGATCAAATTTGTACGGTCTGCAAAAATACTATTTGTTTTTTAATGTCTGTTAACTATTAAAATGAACTGGTGGTGGTGTACGGACGGTATGTGGTGTACGGACGGTGTGGTGGTGATGCTAGTGGTGGGTGATGGGGTGGGTGATGGTGGAAGGTGGTGATGAACAGTGATGATGGTGATGTCTGACTTTGGTGGTGGTGTCTGACTTTGGTGATGGTGGTGGCTGACGATGATGGTGATGGGCGGTCTCTGCATACTTTAGAATATCTTAAAAGAGACTGGGCCAGATCTATACCAAGAAGATCTCACGTAAGCATTTTTTAATGAAATATATTTGAAAAACTAAAACAGTCTACAGATGACAATGTGTATAGTCGGCAGGTGACAGCGTCTGCGTGTGATCTGCGTGAGGCAAACAGAAGAAACTGCGTAGACCTTTTGGAGAAAAACATACACCACCTTAACATGGATGAGGTTTGGGTCACATTTACATACTCTATTATTAATAAAGTTACCTAAGATGAAATTTTTTACGATAATATATCAACAGTAACATTATCAATGTTTTCTAGACACAAAAATCCAAGAATTAGTATTAAGTGTGTTAAATGAAAAGAAAATTTTAATCTTTATTAAACCTAACTAGAAATGGTCCTTATAATCCCACATCCAAATGAAAGAAAGATAAAAAACATTTGATATATTATGAAGATTAATAGCATACATATACTTAAAATAATCTACAAATCTCTAAAATTTATTTGTATACAACATTCGGCATCTTATTTGCACATTTAACATGTTTATCTAATATTAATAATTTAGTGCATCTATATTTTTTAAGATAACTTGTTTTTTTATATAAATTTTGTTTTTTTTTTGAAAATAAAATATTTCTTACTTTTAAAAATTTTGATTTTAGAAAACTTCGTATTTTATAAAAAAAAATTTTAAATGTATTTTATAATAAAAAGATTAATAATATATTAGTTATTAGTATTATCATTGTTGTAAAAATCGGCCTAGGCGCTAGATGGCCATCTCCTCTCGATTTTGGCCTAGGTGGTGCCTAGGCGCTAGACAACCTAGTCAGATTTTTATTTTTTTTGACTTTATTATGATAAAAAAAGGACCAATTCTATTGTTATTTAGAAATTTCTTAACCCAAAATCGTTAATATGTCTTTGCAACATCAAATTCAGACACTTTACATCGAATTCCATTTCTAAATTTTGAAATCGGTGTTAAGTTTGAACTTTGAAGTACTTGACTTAATATGTTTAAGTTTATTTTTGAATTATTTGAAGTATTATATTAAATTATAGATATTGATGTGCGTATATAATATATATTTGTAAAATTACATATAAAAATTCCAATTCACCTAGCGTTGATTAATCCTAGGGTGTACCTTGCCACCCTACTAATGCCTAGCGACGTCAACAACCATTAGTATTATAAATATTTAATAAGAGAAAGAACTTATTTAATAAAGAAAATATAATTATTTAATAAGAGAGAAATAATTAAGTAGAATTATAAGGAATTGACAATTTGAAATAATAGTATAAAAATATGACAAGTGACAATAGTGATGTAAGAAGGTGATAAGTGGCAAAATTGTTACTCTTTTATTATAGAGTATAGATATAGATATTTATTTATTTTTGATGTATAATTCAATCATTTTTTTACGAATCACATCATGGTTTTCCATCGTCTATAAAATCAAAGAAACTGTTATTAGTTATTACCGAATTTTATTTTACTATATTTTTACAAAAAACATGTATTTTGTTCTCGTATGAGATCGGGAACAAAAATATAGTTAACAGATTCTTATTAATAGTTTTCAACAAACCTGTATTTGAATTGAAACAAACTATTTATACTAATTTTTCTTTTCTTTTTCTTCTTCTTCTTTCTTTCTTTTTTTTTTTTTTTTATTTTTTAATTTTGATGTTCTTTACTTCCATGAGTATGATGGTTTCACATGAACCAATGGTTGAAAAACAGTCTTTCTTAGTTTCGGTTTTGATTATATCGAGTAGAAAACTCGATTTCAACTAGTTTTTGATTTACAATTTATAGATAATTTAAGATAACGTTATCACTAAGACTCGAACCCGTAACCTATGATTGAGGTGATAAAACCATTTAGGCATTTACCAGTATACCCAACCCCATGGTTGACCCAATCATTTTAGAGGCGTAAAAGGCCCTTTTAATAAATAAATATTTTGCTTTCAATTTTAATAAATGTTGATAACACACTTAACATAATATTGTTTTGATAGCATAACAAATATATAATTATCTAATAGCAAACATAAACAACAAAATTGTATTAAACATAAATCAAAAAGCTAAGTGCAACTAAAAAAAGGATAATGTGTTATTATCATATCATCTAACAATCAAAAATTTTATCAAAATATACGGTCATAAACAATTTTAGAAGTTTATATGCAATAAATGTTCAAAAAATAAAATTAGCCTTTAATAAAAGTGAAAAATTCAAAAATCAAATAAATCAATTGGTATCAAAATATCAAATTAATAAATAAATAACAACAAATATCAACAAAGTTAAGATATAGAAACACCTAGAAATAGTGGTCCTTGAGAGGTCGGGAGTTTTCCGGTGCGGTTTCCTCCTGGGGTGGTGGTGGGGTCTCAACGAGGTCATGGTAACTAGACTTTGGTAACGTGGTCTGAAAATCAGTGGTTCACACGTTGAGATCAAATGCCGTTCAAAAAAGAAACACTTTGAAAATTCAATCGATAACTACAATAAAAAATTCAAAATATTATATTAATAAAGATGAAGAAGCGAAACAAAAGCGAATTTAAGAATAAAAATTACTTTAAAAGTTCAATTTTTAAAGAGGTGGGAAAATTGATTGCGTGATTAAACTTTTCCACAAAAAAACTCAAAACTACTAAACCATAAAGTATAAAATTGTTGTATTTTTTTCACTCTGATTTTTTCATTTTGGATCAATTCAACAAAAGTCCTATATAGAAAATTTACTAAAAAACCGGATCCTAAGGTATTAGGCCCTAGCTTTCTAAGCTTGTCGGGCCACCCCTGCCCAACCCCTATACATACTGGGATGATATGTTTTACATGATTCAAGCAAATATATGTTTCAATAACTTGTTTTCTTATGCATATATTTCCTAACTTGTATGCAATTGAGAGGAATGTGGGAGATGGTGCATTCTGAGAAGGCATGTGGGAGATGGTGTAGAAACATTATTTTGGAAGCAACCTTGGTTCGGGTAAATTTCTTTTATGCATATATTTCCTAACTTGCATGCAATTGAGAGGAATAAAAATTGTACTGTTGAACAAAGAGTGTCCAAGGATGAGGATGGCTTAATTAACATCTAATGGGAATGGAATTGAGTTAAACTGAATGGGAACTTGACTCAAAATTGCAGTGATTTGGAGGCAATGTTAAAGTGTTGTACATTTAGAAATGGAAGGGATTTATGGGTATGGAAAGGCGATCTCAATGGTAAATTCTCAACAAAATCTTGTCGTGAGTGGGTTGATAGTTTTGACCCCTATGAACAACTATTTTTGGAATAATTGGGTCCATCCAAGGTAATTTGTTTTGTATGGAGATTATCACTCAACCGAATTCCTGTTTTGGTGAATGTGGCTGTTATTCTTTAAATGCCCTGTCTCTTCTGAGATATGGGGGTTTCATGGTGGGCAAGCATTGATTTTGGCTGTATGGGGTCAGTTCATAACATTTTGAGCTATTTAGAGGAAGGTAAGGTGTTGGGGTTACAGAAAAAGATTATGATGGTGATTGTCTTTTCAACTATTTGGTCAATTTGGAATTGTAGGGATAATTGGTCCATGTCAACCGACATGGCATGATTTTGCACAAACAAATATGAGTGGTAAATGAAGACATTTTAATCCGGATTGATGTAAAGGAGAACATGGAAATTGGTTAGATTATAGTGTCAAAATAGATAAAGTGTATATTGCTATTTGTTTAAGGAAAGTGTATTGCTATTTTTAATTTCCATTCACGATTTTTAATTTTATCGTTTTTTATTATGTGATGAGTATTACCTGACCTAGACAATAAAACCGACAAGGAAAATCTAAGTCCGGTACTTTGAAATTATAACATACAAATACAGTGACATTATTGGCAAAAAATCCTGGATCCGCCACGCAGCAAAAACATGTCAACTAACTGGGATAGGTGGAATACTGATCCATGGAGAGGTATTGTTAAAGTATAGGAGTCATAGTCTTGTAGGGTTTAATTACGTTTTTGGTGTATCAATTAGATTTGTTTGGTGTATTGAGGTTATCTTGCTAGTCGCCCGCTAGCAAGTATTATATAAATTATTGCCGATCAAAAAAAAAAATAAAATCAAACTTTAGACAGTGTAAATCATTTAACAAGCCAACCAACGAAAAATGTGCAGAGCTCACCCTAAACATCTTTTTTCTGAAATTTCCCAAAAATGGCGTGTGCTACATCTTAGTGATCAAGACCTGATATGTGCACAACCTCAGTTTCAGTGAAAAGTAAAATACATATTTTTGTAGCTCAACTGACACTCCATGGTTCTCATAAAGCTTAGGCTTTGTGAGGTCATAGGTTCAAATCCTGGCCAAAACGGTCAGTAGGGGGTTTTACCAAATAGTGAGTTTCCTCATGAGAAGCAGGTGGATTTGCTCGATTCAGCGCTCGCTAACACCTGGGCTTTAGATACTGGGTAGTTGGTAGCGAACTGTGGTCGGAGCGCGCGGGTTGTTGGGTCCGAGGATCCATTTGTTTCTTTAGTAATAAAAAATAGATTTTAAATATATAGTAAAAAAGAATCAAATTACCTCATACAATGGTGTTCAAAAAAATACATATCCATATCCAAGTTCAAAATATCCAAAAAAATCCAAACCCTAAATATTCGAAAAAAATGCTGGATATCCAAAACTTCGTATACGTATTTTGAAAATATTTACATAGTTACTATCGAATATCTTAAACATGGGCGGAAGGGCTCTTGTGAGACCCTAGTCTCGAGACAACAATGGTTTTTCAACGTAATAAACATTTATAAACGGTATTTTTCAAGTGACATTATCATTTTTTTGACTAGTGACAACAATGGTTGTCAAAAGGATGGTGAAAACAAGAAAAAAATTTGACTATCCGTTGGTCTGTCGTTTACTAAAGTTGTCACTAGTTTTACCGATTGCAAAGGCTAGTGCTGAAAGAGTTTTTTCTTCAATAAAGCATGTAAAGATGAAATTGCGTAATAAGATGAGAGACATATACATAAATAATTTTTGCATTTGTTATGTTGAAAAAAAATTATACGAATTAATATTATGTGCTTTTTAAATTTTTATTCATGACTTTCATTGTATCGTTTTTTAGTATGTGATGAGTATTACCAGACTTGAACGATACAGCGACCCAGAAAATTTATGTCTGATACTATGAAACTAAAACATAGAAATACAGTAACATTAATGACGAAACTAAAACACTAAAATACAGTGACTTTGAAGAAACTAAAACATAGAAACACAGGAACATCATTGAAAAAAATCCTAGATCTACCACTGATCTTAAATAGACTTTTTTCAAGTAATATAACTTTCAGATATATGTAATATTTTTTTTTATATTTTTTTTGTTTGAATATTCAAATCCAAATTCAAAATTTTCAACTAGAATATTGAAAATCAAGGTTCCTAAATAGGCAAAATGAAAAAGAAGAAACAAAAGTAAGATTGTTTAAGTTACTTCGCGAGGACCTTCTTTTTTTATAGAGTTAATTACACGGATGGTCCCGGTAGTTTATTCAGATTGCATTGGTGATCTCTAACTTTGAAAAATTACATTGGTGGTCTAACAATTTGCAAAAACGTAACATAGGTGGTCTATGGAGTGGATCTCTTTTATCTTTTTCTGTTAAATTTTTAAAAATGACTAAAATACCCCTCCCCACCCACTTTAACCCAACCCTCTCTTCCCTTCCAGCCACACACACACACATCAATATCAATATCAAGAATCAAATAAGAAACAATTTTACCTAAAAACAATCATAAAAACAAGAGTTAATTACATGGATGGTCCCTGTGGTTTACCCAGATTGCACGGATGGTCCCTAACTTCGAAAAATTACAAGGGTGGCCAAATAGTTTGCAAAAACGTAACATTGACGGTCCTTGGGTTGGATGTCTGTTAGATTTTGGGGTTAATTTTTTAAAAATGACTATTATACCTTGTATCCTTTTTCTTCTTCTTCAAACAAATTCCACCACCCATCACCTACCACCAGTCAATACCTACCACCAACACCACCGGCCATTGCAACCACCACTGCCCTACTGCCACCATCTCCGGCACCATTACGACCACCACAGCCACCGCCATGTTGTCCCTCACTTTGCCCCTATCTCTTCTACCTTCACCATCGTCATCCTCAACCATAAACCCTAGATTTCTCGCAACAATCATTCATCCATTCATTAACATCTCATAAAATTAACAAATTAACCAGAATCTTATTTTCAGCTCAATCCATGATGATGATTAGTCCCACTAATCATATGTTGGTGGATTAATCCGCCATTGATCTGTTCCACAAGCTTACTTAACTTCATCTGCTTGTTACTCCATGTTTCCATCAGCTTCACCTCTTTCCCATCTGCATCTCTTTGCAAAGCATTCAATTGCTCTCTGTATTCATTCTCCATCCGCCCTAACGCCACCGTCTCCTCCTCCCGGAGACACTGGATCTTCGCTTCAATCTCCTCCGTCTTCTGCCGCCTCTTCGGGTTATTCTCGGCTTCCAATTGTTGTTCCAACCGGTTCAACCTGTTCACTTTGCCGGATGTGGTGGTTGCTGGAGGAGGTGTTTGCCGGAGGAGGTGGTTGGTGTGGTTGCGGGAGGTGGTATATCTACACATTTGTTTTTTTTTGTTTTTTATTTATAAGGGGTATTTTAGTCATTTCACACACACTTAACAGAAAAAGTTAACAGACATCCAACCCAGGGACCATCAATGTTACGTTTTTGCAAACTATTTGGCCATCGTTGTAATTTTTCGAAGTTAGGGACTATCAGAGCAATCTGGGTAAACCACAGGGACCATCCGTGTAATTATCTCTAAAAACAACTAACAACTCTAACGAATTCTAACTTTTCTTTTAAGATTTAGAAATTAAGTTTTATAATTTAGCTTAATATTTGGCTTTTAGAGTTTACATTTAGCTTTCGGGTTTATGATTTAATTTTAGGGTTTAATTAGGCTTTAGCTTTAAGGTTTAGGATTTTAGTTTAGTTTTTAGCATTAGGGTTTATTTTAGCTATAAAATTTAGCTTTAATTTTTTGATTAAAATTTATTTTTGGTGTTTAGGATTAGGGGTTAAGTTTCAACGAAACGGTTCCAACTCATTCAAAATGAGCTCAATTTGATTTCGCTAAAGTTGTCAGAAGTTATTTTTTTAAATTGTTTTTAGGCAAAATCTTTTTTAGCAAATCTTACCCCTATATTGTGAAGAACATACAAATACAAAATGATTTTTTATTGAGAAGGATATGAAAGATTATAGGCCATGGATAAAATTAATTAATGGCTAATATCTACTAGGGGTTAAGTTAAACTAAACAAGTCTCTTAACCTAAAAAGCCTAAGAAGGATATTGAGCCAGTAGATCATCAATCAATGGTTATGATTAAATCAAGTTGTTGGAGGGTATTATAGTAATAACCACTTTTGTTGACTTTTTATCAAGTCCCCCATCTTGTTTAAACATTTATAACTTTTACATTTGAAATTATTTTTTGAAAAAAAAAATACCATAAAAACGAGCACTTTTTTATCTTCAAAATTAGTATAATATTTCTACAGAAAAAAAATTAAATTTTTAGTTCAATGTGTCTTTTGTACAAGTCATTGTCTCCTTTGTACGTGGATTGTCTTTTGTATATGATATTGTGTATTTAGTACATGTTATTGTGTCTTTTGTGTTTATGCTCAATGTTGTGTTTTCATAAACAATTTAAGACACTATGATATTGTAAAATACATAATGTCAAGCAAGGATGACACAATGACGAGTATAAATAATACAATGATCTTTAAAAAAGACACAATTAACTGTAAAAAGACACAATGATGAGTATGAACAATTTTGTATAAATCATTGTGTCTTTTGTATATGCATTGTGTCTTTTGTACATGTTATTGTGTCTTTTGTATAGGTCAATGTGTCTTTTATACAGGTTATTGTGTCTTTTGTGTTTGCTCAATGTTGTGTTTTTCTAAACAAATGTTGTAGAATATATAATGTTAAATAAGGATAACATAATAACTATTATAAATAACACTATTATCTTTAAAAATTAAAAGACACAAGTATCTCTAAAAAGACATAATTACATGTAAGAAAAACACAAAAAGATAATTATACACAAATGTTTAAGTAAGACACAATGACGATAATTATACACAATGAGCTGAAAAAAATTCATTTTTTATAACAATATTATAGTCATTTTAAAGATAAAAAAATGCTTGTTCTTATGATATATATTTAAAAAAATAATATCGTATGTAAAAGTGATGAACGTTTAAAATACATGAGGGAAAAGTGGTTATGATTAAATTACCCTCTAACAACTTTTCCCTCTAAAATTTTAAATTTTCCATCTTAAATTTGATCTAATGATCTAATTAGAGTTGGCCAAACCGGTTTTTTTTCAAGAACTGGAACTGGTTCCAAACCAGTTCCTGAGACCCATCGGTTCCTCCAAACCGGTTCCACCCAAGACCCAACCGGTTCCGTACCCGGTTCCACTCACAAAAAACCCTATTCGGTGTACCCGGTTAGGGTAGGGTCCGGTTCTGGTTCCTGGTTAAGAACCGGTTCCACTTTCTTTTTCCTTTACACCTAGTTGAACGTTAGACGTGAACAAAATCCTAATAAAACCTCAAACTAATAAACCTTAAAATAATAATTAGTAAAACCCTAAATCCCTAATAAAACATTAAACTAATTAAAACTTAAACTAATAATTACTAAACCCTAATCAAACCTTAAACTAATCAAACCTTAAACTAATAATTTATAAACCCTAATAAAACCTTAAACTAATAATTAATAAATCCTAATAAAACCTTAAACTAATAAAACCTTAAACTAATAATTAATAAACGTTAAACAAATCAAACCTTACAAAACGGTTTGTTGATGTGTTTTTTCAAATTCGATTTCGATTCTTTCCTTAAATATATTTCACAAAATTTGCAACGGGCTTTTAGAGGCTCATCACTAAGCTCGACCAAATTCCAATTGCACCAAATTTCTGGGTTCCGATTGTGTTCAATAACACGAACAAATGATGGTTCGGTGTTGGAACCTTGTCCGACCGAAGAATGTGAAGCATCCATGGTAAGAAAAAGAAATGTAGAAGAGTAAAAGAGTATTGAGACTTTAGGAAACAAGAAAACGAAAAACCAAAACGAGAGATGGAAATTGGAGACTAAACATGCACATATAAAGAGCGTTTTTTGCGTTTTTTTTTGCGTTTTGTTGCGTTCAGGATTGAGTTTCGAGTTGTGTGATCACTCCATATCACCCAATACCTATTTATACTAATTTAGGGTGTTAAAAACGGCTAGATTCGAGCTCCAAACGGTCAAAAGACGGCTAAAAATGGGTCTCCAACGTTCAGATTGATTATAACGGCTATAACCGGTTCCAACCGGGTCCGGGTAGGAACGGGTTCGGGTTCGGGTACTAACCGATCGAATGTGAAAGTGTGGAACCGGTTACTATCTTTCGGGTACTACCGAGTACCAACCGGTTCTTGGGTTTACCGGGTAGGAACCGGTTCGGGTCCTGAACCGGGTTGGATGGCCATCTCTAGATCTAATGATCAATATCCTTTTTAGTTTTTTTAGGACAAGAGGACTATTTAGTTGAACCTAATCTTATCTAGTAGTTCACACTTTTCTTTTAAAACTTACATGGATTAAAACTTAAAGGGTAAAAAGAAATAACATGCATTGTTAACTTTTTTGTGGGTAATTCATGTTCTACCTTTAGAAAAATTGAATAATTTTTAAACGTTTATTATTTTTAAAAATTTAAAATTAATTGATTCAAATTATTTGAATTAGATTTGTTAGAACACCCTTCTTCCCATCAAGTTTTTGTTGACGCCATTATCGTCATAGTTATATTAATTGAAAGCACGTAACTTAAACCATTGCTATTTCTATGATAAATCATTTTCATATTAAAAATATAATAAATTCAGATATTACCTACTATTTTCATGGTGTAGTTATTGTTAGTTATGTCTATAAGGCATATATCATGCATAATCTTCTCATTTGTAATTTACCACATAAACGGTAGTTCGGATTTTATTTTATTTAAAGTTTGCGTTAATTTTATAAAGGGATTAACCAAGTTTTTCAAGTATTTTAATCAAGTCCTTAAATGTTTTTCCTCTTTAAAGTCACTTAACATTTCTTTAAGAGTTCCAATCATATACACTATTTTTTATATCAATATTCAAAATTTTGAAATTAATCGAGCTAAATAAAATATTTATAAATATATAATAGTATTTAAATATTATTTTTCTTAATTTGACTTAAATTTAATGATGAAAACTTTGTTATTAGTTTGTGAATTTATTTACTTCACGATTATCTTATTTCAAGTTAATTTGAAAAAAAAATCACTTCTTATTAATAAAAAGCGTATACATTTCATTGCTTCAATTAGGTGTAAACGAATCAAGCCGGCTCGTAAAATACTCGGGATCGGATCGGAAAAAAGTTAAGACGAGCCGAGCCTAAATGAGCCCGAGCCTGAGCCCGAGCCCAAAAATATGGCCCGTTTAGTTATCCAGTTTAGAGCTCGAGCCGGCTCGCGAGCCTGAACGAGCTTTTTATTTTTACAACTTTTATTTATTATTTTAAGTGTATATTTATAAAATTAATTATTTTTATACATAAAATATGATAAATATATTTAAATCTTATGTTTTATGTTAAATTTGGAAAGTAAAATTATAAATATATATTAAATTAGTAATTAAAGTAAATAAATTAAATAATTAAAATATAAAGGAGCCGAGTCGAGCTCGAGCCTAAAAAACTTATAACGAGCCGAGCTCAAACCTTGAAAATAAAACTTCTAATAAGCGAAGCTCGAGCCTTAAAATAAAACTTTTAACAAGTCTTAACGAGCTCGAGACCGGCTCGGCTCGGCTCATGTACATCCTAGGCCCTCGATTAATCAAAAAAATTTAGATAATTTTTTTTTAAAAAAAAAGTTTATATGAAACACCTAACAAAAGTTAAGTAACTTTAAAAGATTATTAAGTACAATAATTTTAATAAAACATTAGAAAAACTTGATTAATATTACGTGAATTTTCTTTTTAAAAATGTATATATTATTCTTTAATTGTTTTGAGACTTGCGAGCCTAACTTTTCACTAAAAATTTGTAGTAAATTGAAAAGATCGCTATCATTTTAATGTCAATTCTCAACATATTTTACCCAAATTTACAAAAATAAAATTGCACGTTAACAAAAGGTAAATAACAAGTTTCCTAAAGTAATTAATGTAACACCAAAATAAATCCATCATAAATATACTTTCTTGTTTTAATGCATAAAATAAATAGCTAACAAATTTTCATCTTAAATTAGTTTTGTAATAATTCACAAAAAAATCCAGAGAAAAGCAATTAATAAAAAAAAAAAGAAAAAATAAAAGAGAAAAAGAAAAATAAATTTAATTAATCTTGATTGAAAACCAAGGGCTTCTAGCCTAATGGTTACCCCATTGACTTCCCTATGGGAGGTCTTGAGTTCGAATCCGGGCTGAGGCATATTTGTTGAAGCAAGGTCAGGGGGTTTACCCAGTTGTTGGGTTTCCTCCTAGGGTGGGCTCGGGCATACGCCCCAGAGCGTCAAATCTGATGGGACGATTGAAATCACGTCTTGGGTGTCGTTGTACCAAGCCGTTAAAAAAAAATTAATTTTTATTGAAAATGAAAGACAATTTAAAGATTGCGGGCAACCTAAAGGATCTAGACTTTGATTAGCACAATTAATTTTGCAAAGTCTTAACAGTTTTGCACCTAACCAAATTTAATTAATATTATTCTTTCTCCAAAACACAAGTAATTAAAACTATTAAATTTGCAGAGAAGCACATCAACTTTCAAGTTTTTACACTTTACCCCCTCTTATTTTTGCTTCCTAGCAGCAACGCCAAGTAGAACAAGATCCTGAAGAAGAAACCCCATGCAACCGTTATCCACAAGCAGTTCCATTTGGATAGATCCGTCACCCCCTGCTGTTTCAGTACATCGGCGCCGGTGGTCAAACAGGTGGTTCCGGTGATGTTGACTCCTAGCGACGCACTCATGGTTTGAAGCAATCTTGCTTTCATGGAGTCATCGATGTCCCGGAGCGGGCTGTTATCGAAGATCTGGGTTCCACGAACGAAACATTTGATGGGGTTTTGGAATTCGTTTTGTAGAACTGCTTCGTATGGGTATTTCACAAGTGAAATGTAATGAAACCAGACCCAGTAAACGGGGATTCGATCACGGTTGATGAAGAAGCCACTGAAGAGAAGGAAGTAAGCGAGAATGGCGACGACGACGGTGTATCCGATCATGGGGTGCGGGACGACGCCGGAGAGGAAGATGACGAACGAGTTTGCTGCCCAGAAAGACGCCAGAATGATGAAGTAGTAGAACGGGAATCCGGTGAGTCCGACGGCCCAGAAAGTGATGGCGGAGAAGGCGAATGCGAGGAGGATGAGCGACGGAATTGCGACGATGGTGTGAGAAAGAACGTATGATGATCGTCTGTAAGCGTTGTAAGCTGTTTCTCTCATGAAGATGTAACGTTCTTCGAGGAAGACGGGTAATGCGTCTGAGCAGGTGTAGAATGTTGTAGACATGGCGAATGCGAAGAACCCTAATCGTTCTTGCACCCCTTTTGGGGAATCATCGAGGTTCCAGAAGATTGTGGCGAGGATGAATCCTGTGACCACAAGAGCACCTAATCGGATCCCGAATAGTTCAGGCAATCTGCGTGAGTTGGTGATGGATCGTTTTGATAAAACCAAGATTTCCATCCACATTGAGTTTGCAAATGCAGGAATCAATGGGTTGATTCCGTTGCCGGTGCCGGTGCCGGTGCCGGAGACTAACTTGCCTTGTGATATGCTTCCGGTAATGGCTTCTTTTAACGATAACCCGTCGTGTGTTGGTGTCTGGTTCGTGTTTCGAGATTGTTGCAGATTCTTGTGCAGCCATGATTTGTTGAATTCAACTAGGGTTTTGGTTCCTCCCGGTGATCCTTCGAGTTCTCTGATCAAATCGAGTGCGAATTCCGTCCGGTTTTCTTTGTCCGGAATTGGATGACCGAATTCGGAAAAGTATGACGAAAGATTCGCCGGAGAACCACTGTAAACCGTCTGTCCACCGGACAGAAACAATAACCGATCGAGCAAACCGAGAATCCGGTAACTGGGCTGGTGTATCGACATGATGACGATGCTTCCGGTGTGTGCAATACGTTGCAACACTTTGATCACCATGTAAGCGCTGGTGGAGTCCAGCCCGGACGTCGGCTCATCCAGAAGCAGAACAATCGGGTCATGAATTATGTCAATTCCGATCGACACACGACGGCGTTCTCCACCGGAGACTCCTCGATGACCTTCATCTCCGATCACAGTTTTAGCAGCGTTTCGGAGCCCTAACTGGTCGATCAAAGCTTCAACTCTAAGCTTCTTCTTCGATTTAGATAACGTTCGAGGTAACCGGAATTCAGCGGCGAACATTAGGGTTTCTTCGACGGTCAACATCGGAAACAGAAGATCATCCTGCATCACATACGCTGATATCACCTTCAACAATCTTGATTCCAGCTGCTCGCCGTTCAAAGTCACCGTCCCTTTCAAGCTTCCTTTAGCAATCCGGTTCGCTAACGCATCAATCAAAGTGGATTTCCCCGATCCGCTAGCACCCAACACCGCCAGTATCTCGCCGTCCCTCGCCTCACCGGAGATATCATTCAACAACACCTTGTAACCGGAACCACCGCCTAACCCCTTCCATCCACCAAACACCGCCGGAATCACCATCTTGCTTCGAACATTGACGCTATACGTAAGATTGTTGAACGACAACACGAATGGAAATGACCTGACCGGCTGGTTGCTGGTTTCACTCATCTCCAAAACCCGGTGAGCTGAAGTTTCGTAGTCGTTATTAACATTTCCTACGTACTTCAAAAGCTCACCGAGTGTTGGGGAAGCCATTGGTTTGGCTTCCCCTCGGGCATAGTCCGATGAACCATCCGCCATTATTCTTAGCATTGCTGAGCCCACAAGCAATTAAGAAGGTGGTGGTACGTTGTAGAGAAGGTGAGAACTTATGGGAGGTGTGACGAAGTTGAAGATCAAGATTTATATATATTTATATATGTATAGATACGTGTTTGTGTGTGTCTATATATATATGTATATGTATGTGTGTATATATAGAAAGAAGAATTTGTGTTTAGGTTTCTTTGTTGTATTATGCATGGGAGATGGATGATGAGTGAGATAAGTGTGATAATGATGTTTGTGTGTAAAATATGTCATATGAAACTTCTCATCGTTTTATCACGAGAACTAACACTATCAACTCAATAAAGAAATGAAAGAAAATAAAAAAGATAAAAGCAAACAAAACACACACACACACATATATATATATATATAGGATTGGGATCAAATACTAATTCACACTTAGAGCACTAACCCATTAACTCTCTTTACCCAATCTATCTATTATAATATATAAAGGTTTTTAGGGACACTTGTCATGTTCCTAAACCACCTCAATTTTGTTTTTCCCTCCTCTATCTCTTATTAAATACATGTTTTGAATTAAGAAAAAAAAAGATTTTTTAATACATTAAAATTACATTACTATCAAAAAAACACACTTTAAAAAAACAAATTATTATAAAATATTGAATTTTCAAAAAGAAAATTAAAATAAAATTTTAAGAAACAAAATTTGAAAAAAACTACAGTGTTTAAAAAAATATTATAATTATTTTATATTAAAAAATTGTCTTATATTGTTTAAATTTTTAATGATAATTATTTATTATATTTTTTATTCATCCCGTGTAATACACGGGGTATTAACCTAGTCATAAATAAACACATGGATTTTTCTTTTATTATTTGATAAGGGTAAATTAGTAATTTGCTTTATGTACTAACTTACCCCCTCTTTTTTTATACATCCATAACTTTTTTATACTATAATATTTTTTTATAAAAATTGCACCATTTTACTCGTCTTATTTTTCTCTTTAATTCTGTTATAGTCTTGACTAGGTTTTTTTATTTTTTTCGGATGTTCGTATTTACACCAATGTAACAAGTATAAAAATAACAAATTATTTGGAACGAGTTGTAACGAATTTGGGTTTACATTGTTGTAGAATAAATAGGGTTTACGTTTAAGAGTGTAAACGAGCCAAGCCGATCCCGAGCTAGTTAATTATGTTATATTCTTGACTAGGTTTTTTTATTTTTTCCGAATGCTCCAAAATTCGATATATCTACAAGATTGTAAATGCATGTTAATAGTATAAAAAATTATATCTACAAGATTGTAAAAACATTTTAATTCTTTAATAAAATAGTATAACATTTTGTTGATAAAACCAAAATTCGTTATATCTACTAGATTGTAAATACGTTTTAATACTTTAAAAAAATTATATCTACAAGATTGTAAAAACATTTTAATACTTTAAAAAAATAATATAACATTTTGTTGATAAAAACCAAAATTCGTTATATATACAAGATTGTAAATACGTTTTAATACTTTAAAAAAATTATATCTACAATATTGTAAATATATTTTAATATTTTAAAAAAATACTATAACATTTTGTTGATAAAAACCAAAATTCGTTATCTACAAGATTGTAAATACATTTTAATACTTTAAAAAAATACTATAACATTTTGTTGATAAAACCAAAATTCGTTATATATACTAGATTGTAATACGTTTTAATACTTTAAAAAAATATTATAACATTTTGTTGATAAAAACCAAAATTCGTTATATCTACAAGATTGTAAATACATTTTCATACTTTAAAAATTATATTTACAAGATTGTAAATATATTTTAATACTTTAAAAACCAAAATTCGTTACAAAATCAAGAATATAACGTAATTAACGAGCATCCGGAAAAAATAAAAAACCTAGTCAAAAATATAACGTAATTAACGAGCTCAGGATCGGGTTGGCTCGTTTACACTCTTAAACTTAACCCCTATTTATTATACAACAATGTAAACCCAAATTCGTTACAACTCGTTACAAATAATTTGTTAGTTTTATACTTGTTACATTGGTGTAAATACGAACATCCGAAAAAAAATAAAAAAACCTAGTCAAGACTATAACGGAATTAAAGAGAGAAAAAAGACGAGTAAAATGGTGCAATTTTTATAAAAAAAATATTATAGTATAAAAAAGTTATGGATGTATAAAAAAAGATGGGGTAAAGTATTTAATATAGCAAATTACATTAATACCCTTATTCTCTTTTCTTTCAAATCAATTACATTATTAAATTATAGTTTAATATCAACCATTAGATAAGAATCTTGTAATTTGATCATTAAATATAGTGAGGTTAATGGGTTATTGCTCTATCCTAAGGTTAGCATTAACACCCTTCCCTATATATATATAATTTTATTTTATGTTTTATAATTGAAAGAAGACAAAATAAAAAAAAAAATTAAGTGTTACTTGTTGGAAAGAAAATGAGAAAAAAATGTATAATTTAATTGTTATATCTCTATTAGGTTTTATTATAAGTCAAATGAAGAAATAAAATTTATAAATGGTATAACATTACATTTTTCTTTCATGAAAGAAAAATTGGAAGGAAATATCATTAACAACTCACAAACAAACATATATAATTTTTAGTTCTTTTAATTTTCATCTTTCATTTCTCTTCTTAAATACAACTCAGGAGTGTTAAGATCAATATTTTGATACAATAACGAATTTACTAATCAATCTTTTCAAAATAAACTTTGAACAAGAAATTAAAAAAAAAAAAACAAATCCATTCAAGTGCTTCGCGTATATGTTTAGATTATTTTTTTTAACAGCTAAGTTTATTATCCAGCTAAATTAATTACATTATTACATGAAATTGAACACATGACTTTCTATTATAATAAGAAAAATTCTACCAAACAAACTAGTCCCACATTGACACTTGTGTGTTTAGATAGTCTAGTGTTATGGGATCATGGGTGAGAAGGATGAGACATGGGATCGAGGGGGTGAGAGTCACACGTTGTAAGTCAAGAGTGACAAGTGTTGGTGGTGTAGGTTAAGAGTAAGAGCAAGAGGTAAACTTATGTATGAATGGTTAAGAGACTATGGGACTATTTGGTAGATCTGAATCATTAAGTGCTGAATGGTTAAGAGGGTCTGAACAATTAAGCGCTGAACTGAATGGTTAAGTGCTGAATGGTATATATCTTCCATTCAGCATGGTATTGGTGCTGAAAGGTTAAGTGTTGAACTGAGTCATTAAGAGGTAATTTAATTTAAACCAAGCACGCTGAATGATTAAGTGCTGAATGGTTCCATTAAGAGGTAAACAAACAACCCTAATTCTTAATGTTACATTTTAATCATTCAGACATAAGGTTACCTTTTAATAATTATATGATTGCAAATCATTAAGATGCAACATCTTAATAACCATAAAGATGATAACCAACAACCCCTATGATGAAAGGTTTTCTTTATTTTATTTTTTTACAGTGATTGATATATACCACTTTTAAACTACCTCAAATAATAAATTTTTACATTGATTTGAACTAGAGACTTCAAATCTGAAAGGCAATACCTCTACCTCAACTATTCCCACTTGGATGAGTATGAAAGGTTAAATGAAAGAAGAATGTCACATGATTTGAGGTGGTTAGGGCCAACTGTCACACCCAGGCAAACAGGGTAGATCGATGTCCCGTCGGGTGGAATAGTCTCGGGGCGCGATTGTCGAAGTGATCTAATTGTATAATTCAAACTTGTACAAGTACAATAATTTAACATTATTACAAAAGAAACCAAGTCATTTTATCTTGTATATGTGCAAGGTATCATAAAATTTGATTTACAAAAATGCAAGGTTCACTAATTAGCAGTCCTAGCTTGTTCCTTTGTTATGTACCTAATGTTGTTCGTCACCTGAAAAACATGCGAAATATCAAGTCAAAACGAGGTCGGTGAGTTCATGATGCCTTGTAAATAAAATCATTGTTATCCCAAAATGTAAGTTTATGAATGTTCACATAGGCTCTTTCCCCAAACCTCATCACTAACACTTTCCCAAAGTATCGAATGAAGCCTATTTATAGGGCATACGTATATTCAAGCTTAGTCGGCATCCCGGCATCCCGACACCCCTTCAATATCTCGCGATCATGAGTTTTAATAAAAATTACGGTTCGCCTCGTGCCTCTCCTTGTTAGACTTGTCATCACCCAACTCACAAAATAGATATGTGATGTAAGTATGTATGTTTAAAATGAAATATGTTCCCCTTGCACGGCATGATATGAGTATGTATATATGATATGTAGTATAAAAAATTTTAACTGCTAGCTATGACACCTCGCGAATTCCAGGTCATCAATTAATTTAACTAAATGTTGATTTAATTAATATTTATATACGTGACACTAGAATTAATTTAATTTAGTGTGACACGTGGCACGATAGTACAAATACAATCACAAGCATGATAATTCGGCGAATTATCAAGAAACGCACACGTGTCGAAAAACTCACAAATGTTGGTCAACGTCGAACAATATAACCAATTGAACGAGAATTAACTAATATATGATCAAACAACGAACAAAATGGTAACAAAAGTCGAGAAACAATAAGCTATAACGAAAGATGAACCAAAAACGTTTCAAACAATTAAGATTGGGCCATTGGGCTGGTTCGGTAAGCTTCGTGGTACGCCAAGGGCCTTGGATTGGGCCTTAGCGGTAGTGGTGCACAAAAAAACCGGTTAACCGAACCGGACCGTACCGGTTATTGGACCGGTTAGAAACCGGTTTTTGAACCGGTTTTTCCTACCGGTTTGGGCCAAATGCAAAAACCGCCGGTTTTGAACCGGTTCGGAGTTTTTTGTGAGAAACCGGTAGCTAACCGGTTAAAGCAAAACCGGTTTTTCTGACCGGGTAGAAACAGGTTAACCGGTTATAGGGTTCAAAAATCTAGCCGTTATAGCCGTTAGGGGGAAGAATATAGCCGTTGGGACCGGTCAACCGGGTATTAACTGGTTCACTGGTCATGTAAAAAAAATATAGCCGTTTTATAGCCGTTTCTAGCCTTTTTAACCTTTTTTGGACCATTTTGCCCCTAAACGTTAGTATAAATAGATGGGGATTGTTTTGGTTTTGGTTTAATCACACAACATCTTATAACATCTCTTCTTCATAAATGCTCGAAAACGATAAAAAACGCTCAAAAAACGATCCCCTACTTCTCGATTCAATCTCGGTTCGATCTCCTCTTCTATTACGTTCTTAAATCTTAATTCAATCTCTATTCCATCCATGGCAAGTTCACGAAGTGCTCAAAGTTCCGTTGGTGTTGGTGCATCCACTTCAACTGAACCAACCGTTGTTAGAATCAAAACTACAACGAGGAACAAAGATCTATTTCAACATTTCGACTTATGCGAAATGTCAAAAGGTTGCAGTACTTTTCTTAAACTGGAATCAAATTCTACTTTAAGAAGCCATTTGACGAAGCATTGTGTTGTGGTCAAAAATAATCCGGCAAACGATCAAGCACAAATGTCTACCGAGTGTGGTGTTTGGAATTTCGATCCCAACATGGTTTGTGAAATGATGAGAAACTTAGTAATTCAAGAAAGTTTGCCTTTCAATCATTTTGACAACCCACGATTGACGATGATGATTCAAAAGGAGCTACAACCACGATATCATCAATTAAGTCGTTCCACTATTAGATGTGATTGTTTGAAACGTTGGTGTCAAGCGAAACAAGAATTAATTTTGGGTTTTCAAAATTTAAAAACCGGGGTTAACTTAACAACGGATGTTTGGTCGGCACCTCACGGTTTTCCTGAATCGTACCTTTGCGTTACCGCGCATTGGATTGATCCCGATTCATGGCAAATGATGAAACATACGATTGCTTTCGAAATGTTTCCGTATCCTCACACGGAGGATCATTTGTTTTACATGTTAGATGGAATAATACAAAAATTTTGCTTACAAGATAAAATACTTTCAATAAGTTTTGATAATGCTTCAAATAATACTAATGTGGTTTAAAAGTTAAAAATTAAATATAAACCGATATGCAACGGTACTTTTTTTCATACTAGATGTGTTGCCCACATCATTAACTTGGTTGTGAGTAATGCTCCTGCGGTTTCTGAAATGAATATGTTAAAAGAAAAGTTTAAAAAAATGTTAAAGGATGTTTTTATGAAAAGCCGTAGAAGATATACGGAATATCAAAAATTTTGTGAGGATATGAACTCCCTCTTTTTAGGTCCGTCTTGGGACGTACCAACAAGATGGAATTCGACTTGGCGTATGTTTAACAACGTCTTACGACAAAGGGAAACCTTGGAAGTATTTCATACCAATTTAGTCCAACAACGTAAGGCTAAATCTTTTAATACCCTATGTTGGGACGCCATACAAGAATTCACTAATTTATTTGGAACTTTTAAAAATGCAACAACAATTTTATCGGGTGTTTATTATCCCACGTCTTGTTTGGTTCTTCAACAATTATTTATAATGACAAGAAAAATTAACGATTTTCCATCGACTGGTGAGAATAATGAGATATATAGAGGAATGTTACTTCCAATGAAAGTAAAACTACTGAAATACTTTCAAGAAATGCTGGCCGTTTTTACTTGTGCGACGACATTAAACCCATGTTTCAATGGTGCCGGCGTTGAAACATTAATTGATGAAATTGTTGGTGCTTTGGGTTTGGATATCCCAAACTTTGCTACAAACACTAAAAATAACTTTAACATCTATTTTCAAAATATGTTTGATCATTATTTACAAAAGTATGGTGAAACATCTAACATACAACAAACAATGTATGCGGCTTCTAGTTCGAGTAGAAGCCAAGATGTTAACTTTGATTTATTTAACACTTTAAGACAAAATGTAACTAAACGGGCCCGAGGTACTAGCGCAAGTAACGAACTTGGAAGGTACCTAGGGACAGATTGGATTTCCGGTGTTAATCCGGAAGAATTTGAAAACTTTGATATTTTGGCCTGGTGGAAACAAAAGGAAACCCAATTTCCGATTCTATCTGCCATGGCCCGTGATTTACTAAGCGTCCTAGCTTCTACGGTAGCTTCGGAGTCTGCTTTTTCTCTTAGTGGCAGGGTTTTATCGATACGAATGACGAGGCTTACTCCTGCATCATTGGAGATGTGCATTTGCTTGAAAGACCATTTGGGCGCAATGGAACGTTTACAAAACGACACACTACTTGAAGGCGAGCTTGAGGTAGAAGAAACAATACACGAGGTTGAAGTTGGGGAAGGAATGACTTTCCCACTTTCCGACGAAGGACAAGCAATGGATGAATGGATGCGGAACAATAGCCCGGAACTACAATCCGAAGCACAAACCGAAGACTAATTTCGATTTTCGATTTAGATTTTATATTTATTTTTTTACTTAAAAGCTTGTGTAATTAACTTATTTTAATGAAATATTGTTATTTTAAATTCTTACTTAATAAAGTTCATTTAATTTTATTTAAATTAAGTTTGTTAAGTAGTATTAATAAAAACTAATAAAACCTTAAATTAACAATTAATAAACCTTAATAAAACCTTAAACTAATCAAACTAATAACCTTAAAATAATCAAAACCTAAAACTAATAATTACTAAACCCTAATAAAACCTTAAACTAATCAAACTAATATTAAACTAATAACCTTAAACCAATCAAACCTAAAACTAATAATTACTAAACCCTAATTAAACCTTAAACTAATCAAACTAATATTAAACTAATAAATAATAAAACTCTATTTATTTATTCAAACCTTAAACCAATCAAACATTAAACTAATAATTAATAAACCGTAATAAACCTTAAACTAATCAAACTAATATTAAACCAATAATTAATAAATCTAATAAACCCTTAAACTAATCAAACATAATAATTTAATAAAAACCCTAAACATACTATTATTTAATAAAACCTTACACTATTATTTGATTGGTTTAAGGTTTGATTAGGTTTTATAAGTTATTAGTTTAATATTAGTTTGATTAGGTTAAGGTTTATTAGGGTTTATTAATTATTAGTTTAAGGTTTGAATAAATGAATAAGGTTTTATTAATTATTAGTTTAATATTAGTTTGATTAGTTTAAGGTTTTATTAGGGTTTAGTAATTATTAGTTTTAGATTTGATTGGTTTAAGGTTATTAGTTTAATATTAGTTTGATTAGTTTAAGGTTTTATTAGGGTTTAGTAATTATTAGTTTTAGGTTTGATAAGTTTAAGGTTTTATTAATTTAACTTTAAGGTTCAAAATGTCTAATAGAAAAAACGGTTCAAAACGGTCAAACGGAATAACGGATAAAAGAAAAACGAAAAAAAAGTATAAAAACCGGTTTTTGAACCGGTTTGGCCGGTTAACCGGTCCGGTTATTACCCGGTTCGGTTCCATCGGTTAGAATATATAGGTTAAAAAAACAGGTTATTAACCGAACCAGTTTTTAGGAAAAACCGGTAAACCCTAAATACCGGTTAACCGGTTCGGGTAATTTAAAAACAGGTTACGACCGGTTAACCGATTTGTGCACCACTACTTAGCGGTACGCGAAGGTGAGGCGAGCAAATTTGAATTCCCCGAATTTCTTTGCGGTACGCCATGACCGATCAACTTCCACTCGGTGATACGCGGCGTGTTTTGGGAAGAAACCCGATTAAAATATTCATCGCGGTACGCCAAGACCCATGGGGGCATGCTTGGAGGTACGAGACCACCCCCAATTCGCAACAACTTTATAAAAACCATACTAGATCATTTTACAAGCCCCTACCCCATTTCTTAACTCGACACTCTCGACCACAAACACGTTGTTGAAGCCACTCATCACCAATAGAAGGCATCAAGGACTGATTTGAAGACTTGGGAACCATTGGAGCTTGAGGGAGAGCATTTGGAGACCTTCCACCATCAACCTTCTTGTGTAGCAGCTGGGAAATCCACAAGAACAGCCTCTGGAGCGACCATTGCAGTCATCAATCTCGAATCTCAGTGTTATTGAACTCTTGGAGGTAGTTTTACAAGTTATCATACACTAAACACATACTAAATCACACATGCAACTCAAACCACACACATGTAACACAATAGATGATGCATGCATGAATTTTTGACTTTATAAATCTGAGATTTGTTGATTTGATGACTGATTTGAGTCATTGTGATGATTTATTGAGAGTTTTGATGTGATTCTTGTGTTATTTGTGAGTAGTACTAATAATGGTAACTTTTATTTACATGCCATGACAATCTATAAGGGTTTAGTTAATTTTGGTTATGGTTGAGTGATTATTATGATATTGGGATTATTTGCAATAAAAATCATTGATATCAATGGTCATTTGATGTTGTTTCGAGCATAGTTACTATAAATAGTAACTTTCATTGCATAAACTATGCTAGATGATGAAATAGGACCATGCATGTGACTTTGAATGGTGATTTGAGATTATTATTGATAATGATAACAAGAAAATTGATTAGATTTGTCAATATAGTGATTATTCGAAATGGTTACTATATATAGTAACTTTATTTATGCAAAAATATGTTAGTAGATGATTTTGGTAAAATGAACATGTTAAAGTGGTGATATGTAGTTAATAATAATATTATTAACAAATAGATTGGTTAGATTTGATGAAATGGATGATTTTATCTTAGTTTCTAAAAATAGTAACTTTAATAGTAAGATTTATACATGCATGTTGATTTTATTGTTGATAAAGTGTTATTGAGAAAAATAATGATCATATGAATATGTGTATAGTTGATTTTGATTTAGAATGATATTTATTGAAAACTTTCTAATTTTAGAAACTTTATTTGGGAAATTCATGAAATATGATTAATAGTTTAGTTTTGATAATTATAAATGACTTAAGATGCATTATTATGATGATATGAAAAGTTGTATGATTTTGTTGCTAATTATGTCAAACGTAGGAACTTCCTATACTTAGTAACTTTAAATACTAAAAATGGACTTTGTGATTATTTGATAATGTATAACAATGTGCTAAGTGTTAACATGATCACTTATGCTAAACGAGCATGCTAGAACTATTAAAATGAATCATGATGCAAACTTACTAAAATGGAAACTTACTATAAGTAGTAAGTTGTCCATTTAGCGTAACTTTACATGCAGTACGTGCATAATAACGATCATTGAACGAACTATGACAAATAAATGGTTCACCAACGGGTCGTTGAATTGACACGGTCAAACCCGGTCAAACTAAGTCAAGCACGGACGAACATAACAACTTTGAGTTGTTGAGCATGAACACGAACACGAACACAAACACGCACACAAACTCGAACACAAACTTATGTACACTATGTGATATAGGTAACCGGTAGCAAGCACGCCGATCTACTTCGTATTATCTACGCGCGCACAATCAGGTGATTTTATGGCCCCTTTCTCAAACTATTTTACAAGTTTTCAAACTAGGGGGAGAATACATGTTATTAGAGTCAAACTAATTGTATGAACATTTTGTGTATGCTGGTTTATTGGGAACAAACATTAAGTGTTGTGTATCGTAACAAAGTGTCACACCCCCACCTCTCGTCACCTGAGATGATGTCATTTGTCACTTTGAGAAGGTTGCGGAAGCATAGTGGTGATGTCTCAGAGATGAGGTGTGACTTACTTGAACCGATATCACAGCACACAGATTAACTTAAAAGAAATATATTACAAGGGTTTTCGTTATCACAACCAAACTTTTAGTTTAGGAACAACTTATTACGTATACCAAGTTATCTAATTACAAGTGTTTAAGCGTGCTGCCTCACCTCAAGAGTCACTGTCTACCTGCAAAAGTTTTGAGTTTGGAAAGGTCAGCACAAAGCTGGTGAGTTCGTAAAGTTCAAGTTCAATAGTATGATATGATATGCAATTGTTCAATAGATATACAGTTCAAGACAACCATGGGACCTGTATCTACTTCCTTTCAGACGAGACTCTACGATTTTTGAAGACACTACCCACTGGAAATATCTTAATGCCTCATTATCTTAATGTCTATCACTAACATTAAGAAGGTGTTTTGAAAACAGCAGTAAACATTCACACCAGGGGAGAAACAAACCTCCCAGTGAATGAGTTGTCAGCCGATAGTACTATCGTTGTTCCTTGTTCGGCCACACATGGATTCACTAGATACAGTTCAAGGAATGAGGACTTTTGAGTTCTATGATAGAGTTCTGTTCTATAGGCAAAATCCCATGAAATCCAAAAGTTCTCAACAATCACATGAAATCACGCAGATAACAATGATACATATCATATAGTTCTGAAAAGTTTTACAACGCTACCCCGATGTTTATAAAAGATTAAAAAGAAAAGGGGTTGTGCGAAACTCACCTGATGATATAAAGGTAGCAGAGTATCACCAAACTGATAGTACAGAGATGATTCTGCATTTAGTTATCTTTAATAAGTTATTTATGTTCTAGTTTACTGATTAGATCCTTCTGAACGTTCAATGTCAAAGACATTGCTTAGTAAATCATCAACTCGATATTAGTTATGTATTTAGTTAATTTAAGGTTATATCATACAATGTATGATAATGTAGGAACCTACATTGCATTAGATTCCTAATTCAAAGTTGATGACACTCTTGATTAATCAGAATAATCTCTGATTAACCAGATAGTTAATGTTGTTGATTATAATGCTAAAACAGTTTCTAGATGGTTTAATGGCTTAGAAATGATTAATCCTTGTTATTGATTACCCAAATATCATGAAATATCACAATGTAGCATTAGGATAGGTGTAATAACCATGTTTAACATACTAATCTGACTGTTATCATAAGCGTCAGATAATTGTTCCAATGAGTATGTTAATGATTGTGATTAGTTTGAAACACTTAGATTTAACCTTTGCATTTCAAAGATTAATCAAACTAATCATCTACATTGTCATAATCAAATGGTTTAAACCATTATAATCATGGGTATGATTTCACGCAAACCGGGCATTACAACGGATCAAAACAAGGATTTAACCGTTAAAACATCGTGTTCTTCATTTATAATCAATCCTAGCCATCATCTAGGCAAAAATCAACAATCCTAACTATCTCATTACGTTCAAAATCAAGATCTAATCAATCAAAATCAAACTAGAAGGTTAAAACGAACCGTTACCTGTTCTGACGAATTTCTGCGGTTAAAACAGCGATCAGGACTTGTATATATGATCCTTGGGATGATCTGGATGTTCAAGAGGCTCAGATATGAAGATTTGGGGTGTTAGAACTGTGGTTTTTCGCCTGGAAGTCGAGTAAGAACGAAGAAATGCGATTTTTGATGGTTTCCACGCATTCTGATCGTTTAAACCAGTTTTGGCAGACATAGGACCTGGGGCGCATCGCCCCAACTGGGGGCTTGGCCCGGGGCGTACCGCCCCACGTGTTTTCTTGCGATTTGTTGATTTTAAACTTCGTTTCGTGATTCCGGGAGCATACGAACTCCGTTTTGCGCACGGTTTTCGCCCACGTTCATCATTTTTCACATTCTATCAATCTCCAATAACCAAAGTTGCTAAATCCTCGTGGATTTCAAGCACGAACAAATGTGCTCACGTCATTAATGCCGAATTTTTCGTACGCAACTGTCACACAAAGTCCTAGCACAGTCTTACCGTTAATGTATATACAACGAGGTGAGTTTAGATAGTACTATTAGGTGTGACGAACCCCACGCAGCGCCAATACTGACTGGATGTCAGGACGCGTGTAATCTCGACCCATCGCACCATTGTTTTTACGATAGACATGGCGGAGGCAAGAGCAAACAAGTTTAGTTCGGTAGAGACGCAACTGACACTTGGAGCTTAGGGCTCGATAAACATTAATAAACAGCATGACCCGTGACAGACATTATTTTTGCCTACGTATTGCTTATCAAAACCTGTGAACTCACCAACCGTGTGTTGACACTTTTTCTTAACATGTATTCACAAGTAACTAGCTCGAACATGGATAGGAATGCACTTAAGGGATCAAGCATAAGAGTCGCATGCATTCATATCATAACATTTGAAAACAATATTTATATTGTTGTTTAGTATTAAACAATGTAGTGTCTAACACTTTACTTTCCGCTGCATGAACTATTTTTATTTCCACTACTTTAGATAATTTACAACATTCCACTGCATGTTTTGTCAAACTATTTTGGTGTTGGATGTTATAATACATGTATTTTCAAACTCATATAAAGTCGTTCTATATGACTAGAATTTTGATCATGGCCACGTCACACCCAGCGGTCTCACATTGCAAGTGGAAATCTGGAGGTGTGACACTACTCCAGTTCTAATGTTTGAAATTTGTATACATGTGAACAACTTTTTGTAACCTAAGTATGTTGGTTGGTCCCCACTCGACGAACTCGAGAGTTTTTGGTTCACAAATAAGTCAGCTTTCATTGATGTTAGTTTATTAGTGTCATCTGTCAATAATATCATACAAGTGATCATTTACCAAGCCTGACTGAGTTTCCCTTGTTGATTGGATCACACAGATCCAACCCGAGACTTGATTTGTTATGATGTTGCTCGTAACTTCCGACCTCAGCACTACAAGTTTTGTCAAACTAATATTACTATCTACGTTACCATCGGTTTAGACCCTGCTAATTAATGATAAATGACACAAAATGAGGCTTACTATTCATTTGGCCTTGATTCATCATGCACATGTCTAGTGAATTATTGCGACATATACCCTACTAAACTATTGATTGTTTCGTACTTGTTTTGGAAATCGCCATTGTTTCTTCCCATAGTATTGATGCTTCCCCATAAAGTGTTTGTCTTTCTCAAGACTTGTCATTGAAATCCCCAAAATAGTTTTTGTAATTGTTGTACCGATCATTTAAGAAATAGCTTAGAGTACACTATGATGATCTTTGAACCGACATTTGATTTCCACAACAAATAAGTATGTTTGCATGTTTCTCAGCCCCACATTTTGAAATACAAAGCATTATTGAAAAGGGTCTATGAACTCACTTATGTGTTAAGTGTTGGATTATCTTTGGAACGTGTGCTCGATATTATCACTTGACTGGAATCGTGTTGGGTCGTGTTTTACACACTTAGTTGGCTTTGTTTACACATGCATTGAATCTGATTAAATGTAGTAAGTGTACGTGTTGCATTTTAGTTATCCCAAAAACTATTGAAAATTTGCTAAGTATCAGCCCTACTAATACTGTTAGTTTTGTTACCAAAATTAGAAGTATTGGTGGGTACATATTGCCTTAGAATCGTTGGAGTTGCCTTGTGTGTAACGCCGAGACTATTGTCGATACTATAACTATCGGTGGCTTGAAGTTGAACTTAGAATTTTGGATGCATGTATGGCGGATACTATCATTATCGACGAGGCTAGTGCCGATACTATCAGTATCAGTAAAATGCACCGATCATGCTAATCTCAGCAGATCATCTTCAATCTCTAGCTGACCTGCAATTTGACTGAAATGAATTTTGACTTAGATCCACCAATGTCTTAGGTTTATAATAGTGTTTTATGAAGTTTTGAAGGGGTGTTTGTGGAAATAACTCATGTTTTGCTTGAAAACCCAAATGGGTTTATATCTATCTCGTGAACTCGTTTGGAGTGGTTATTTGCTTTGTTTCTTGCTATTTGATGATGGATACGATGAGTGTACGTTTGTAGTCTGTGTGTGTTTCTAGAGAGAAAGAAGGAGAGTAGGAAGATTGGATTTTATGTGGCCTTTAAATGTTTGCGAGGTTCGTGTCTGTACGTTCGTGTTATTGTGTTTATCATAAAAATATTATGAATGTGTTTAAAATTATATTTCGAAAAGTTTATTTAGTTTTACTCGTTCGTAAAATAAATCGTTTATTTTATTATTATTTAATTACGAAAACATTTATACATTTTGTTTCGTTTATCAGAATATTTGTCCAACATATTTCTTTATATGGATCGTCAATCATACAAACACATTGTCATCCCAAGGTTCTAACTTGGTTATCTATGTTTTGTTCCGTTACTCGGAACATTAAATCCGACGTGTATCTTTGTATGAATCGTGACTCATACAAATATAACGCCAGCTTAACATTATGATCTTGTTTTCATTTGATACTTGTTTTCCTCACCCGATAATTGTATGACATTGATTCGTGGCTATTTACATTTAGTTTTGTTGGCTTCTCAGTGAAATACACTTGACCCATGCATTTTGTTTTCTGATTCTTACCCAAAATGACAACCTTAACCTCACTAACAACCACCTATACTATTCGGTCAAATATGCTTATATATAGGGTATACGTAGGGGAACAAGCCCCAGCCGACATCCCACCACATATCGAACTACATAATATATATTTTTGTTAATGATAATTAAGCGTTTCATTCCATACACTGATTCACAACGTTTGAATAACCTGAAAATTTGTTAACATTGATCACCTGAAATGACAACCTTAACCTCACTAACAATCACCTATACTATCCAGTCAAATATGCTTATATATAGGGCATACGTAAGGGAACAAGCCCCAGCCGATATCCCACCACATATCGAACCACATAATATATTATTGTTAATGATAATTAAGCGTTTCATTTCATACACTGAATCCCATACTTATACTGTTTTGAAAATGATTACCCTTAAACACCCGAAATGACAACCTTAACCTCACTAACAACCACCTATACTATCCGATCAAATATGCTTATATATAGGGCATACGTAGGGGAACAAGCCCCAGCCGACATCCCACCACATATCGAAGCACATAATATATTGTGTTAATGATAATTAAGCGTTCCATTTCACACCATTGACATAATAGATTTTAAGTTCCACAATTGAAATTCTACTGATTTCTTGAGTTCATAACGTATTCATGATCAACCATAGTATTTGTAGAAACATAATATTAAATGTTTAATTAAATAAATAATTAATCATTTAAATACAACTAAGACTTGATGATTGAGCCTTATTTGACTCAATCAGTTAGACTTAGTTGTTGGTGGTGTCCAAGTTGTACCGTCTCACACGTGGCACATATCAGGCATGACCCAAATGAGTCTATTTGTATGCATCGGGACTTTCATGATGTGCCCATATCAGCTTGACCCTCAGGCCTACTGTACATGTTGGGACTTTAGGATATCCTTTGATTCTTGATCGTCTTTGTTCTCTTGATTTCGTTTGATCGTTTTAGTTATGCCCATATAGCTTGACTGCAAGAGTCTACTATTTATGACGGGACTTTTCGTGTGTTACATGTGGTGTTGATTTACATACAACTGACATCTACCTTAACATAAGCATTAATGATTTCATTAGATCTTAATGATTTCATTAGTTCATTGATTCACACACGGATATGATTCCCTTGATTCTCTTGATTCTGATCTTTAGATTTCCATGACTACCACAATTATTATAGATTGTTGAATTTGATCCTTAGTCTTACTTAACACACACTGAATTAGATTTCCTTGAATTTGATCTTTAGCTTTAGTTCTTTTGGTTACACTATAAGTTTAGATTCTTTGGATTTGAATTTGATAGAATAAATGTTTGTTTTAGAGTTTTAGAATTATGGTATTACTCATAAGAGTAATTAATTAATTCGTTAGTTAATCCTGCATAACATTTACCTAGATAGGAGTCTAGGAGTATAAGCATGTATATATAAAACATACAATAAGTAAAAGCATTTACGTAAAACATATTTAAATAAAAAGGTTTACGTATGCTTCTCAGTCCCGCGTTTGAAAACAAAAATGTTTAGAAAAGGGGCAATGAACTCACCTGTGTTGCTGTGCAAATGAACCACAAAAGGTATGCACGCTCGTTGATTGCCGACTATGTATCTTTAGCACCTGAGTTGATTCATTACGATTCGAATACTATAAGTATTTATAATAGACGTATCTAGGGTTTTGGTATCGGTGTGCAACTATGTGTCTTAGATGTTACTAATGTGTTGCTATGATTTTCTCTAACTAATCTAGGCGTATTACCCGTTTATCAACCCTTGTCCCGTGAATAATCACTATTAAACCTTAGCTATGTAAGGTTTGTGTTAGTTACATTCAAAGTCTTTTAAGCAAAACATCTTAAATAAACTTATTTTAAATTAAATCTTTAAGTTAGAAATCATTTCATTTATTTTCAAAAACAGTTTAAATAAGAATCTTATAAAAGAAATCATTTCATTTATTTTCAAAAACAGTTTAAATAAGAATCTTATAAATCATTTTCTTTATTAAAAACATAAATCATTTTAAGAAAATATAAGTTAACTTGATTAGACCTAGGTAATCCCATTCGATTAACTCTAAGTCCGTTGCTAGATCTTTGTTTCCCATGGTTCTTTGATCGCTCATGTGTACAACTTAGCCTAGAAAGTTCAATTTGAACTATCTAACTTAGTTGTATGTTTGTATGGAATTTCTGAGTAGTAAGTGTTAACTATATGATTAACACTTAGATACTTAGATTGGGTTCTTGATTCCTTGTCACCCATGACTTGTGTTAATGTAGTTAGAGAACTTTGATGTTGAAACTTTAGTCTTTGACTAACATAAAATCCCCTTTGATTGTTTAAAACATATGTTATTGTCACACCCCGAGTAGTCTTTGACTAATATAAAATCCCCTTTGAAACTTTAGTCTTTGAAATGTAGGGTTTTATGTTTCGTCTGTTTTGGCGTATGTTATCTCTGATATTTCCCAGGCTTTCCCTTGAAAATGATTTATTGATTCGTCTGATTCTGTTTCAAGATGTACTTAATTCGTTGATCATAGAACACTAGATTCTTTGATCAATTGTACACTTGATTCGTTGTTCAACAAACACTTGATTTGTAGAACATCGAATATTGTCTTTGCAAAGATTGTTTCGTTTGATTCGTTGAAATCCCACACTTGTTTCGTCAAAATGTTTCGTATGATTCGTTGAACTCACCCACTTGATTTGTCAAAATGTTTCGTTTGATTCATTGAAACCACCCATTTGATTCGTCAAAATGTTTCGTTTGATTCCTTGAACTCACACACTTGTTTTGTCAAAATGTTTAGTTTGATTCGTTTGAAATGTTTTGATCTGTTGAAATGTTTAGTTTAACCTGATTATTCACTTAATTTATAAGTAAATCAGTTAGTAAACCTGCATAAAACCTTCCTAGACATGGTCTAGGATAACATTTATATATATGTAAAACATATAAATTTTAAGGCATTTAAGTAAACAATTTAAATAAACAGTTTACGCATACTCCTCAGCCCCGCGTTTTAAAACAAAAATGTTGGAAAAGGGGCAATGAACTCATCTGTGTTGATGTGCAATTAGATCACAAAAGATAACGCGCGCTCTTTGTCTGTTGCTTATGTATCTTTAGCACCTGAGTTGTTTTAAGAAAGTTCGAATATGATAAGTAGATACGGTAGTCGTCGTAACTAGGGTTTGTGTCACACCCCGGGCCGGCGGGGTAGGATCGGAGTCCCCGTCGGGCGGAAGGTTCCCGGGGCGCGATATCGGATGTGATAATCGGGTTGATCAGATTGTTTACTTAGCATCAATGTTAAGAATATCTAAAGCACAATAAAGCATTAAGATAGGATTACAAAGTTAAATTACAATGTCGATGTTTGATAATTTAACCAAGTAAACCTATCCAAAAGAATCAAATGTTTCTATCTTGTATCTGTACAAGATATAAAAAGAGATTTGTATTAACTACAAAAGATGTGCTCTTCAAAAGTCTGCTGAGTCCTCTAGTTGGGCTACCTAGCATGCAAAATTCTGAACCTTAGCTTATACCTGTGCGTCACCTGAGAAAGCATGTAAGAAAACAAGGTCAACACAATGGTTGGTGAGTTCATGTAGTTTTAGTATGTGAAAAGTAGCTTTTGTTTATTGAATCAAAGTTAACAAGTCTATATTATTTGTATGCATTTGTTTCAACATGAGTTTAACAAGCATCGTGTTTAGAAGTTTATGATAATCCCCCAAAAGCATTCTAGTATCCCCTAGGTAACAACCCTAATCTCATTAACACCACCTGTATCATACAACTCGGTATGCTTATATATAGGGCATACCCCTGGGTCAAGCCTACGACCCGCCCAGACGACGTCCCACCACATACTAAGTCACATAGGACATTGCTGTTAATGATAATTAAGCGTTTTACCTAACATTCCACCTGCACAAAGTAGTATATGAGTATCCAGTTTGAGAGGCACCATTATAGACAGCTTAATACCCTAGGGAATTTAGCATCCATCCATAACGGCCCTGATGAGTAAATCAAGAAGAACACTGAATGACTAGTAGGGCTTGACCACTGTCAAGGCGCGGCGGTCAATCAGTCTGTCTTACATGATTCTAACACCGAAGAGCACTGATGACTAGTAGGGCTTGACCAATGTCAAGACGCGGCGGCCATCAGTCGGTCTTACGATGTCCGACAAGGAGGAACACTGATGACTAGTAAGGTTGACACCTAGGTCAACACGCGGCGGTCAACAGTCTGTCCTACAATGTCCTATAGCTTAAGCATACAAGTTTAAAGCATCCACATAGTTTTACTGATGACTAGTAGGGCTTGACCAATGTCAAGACGCGGCGGTCAATCAGTCTATTGTCTGAGTCTTCCCAAGTATATCAAGCATTCACATTAGCATCATCATATAGCAATTACCCTTAGCACTTAGTATTAACACATAGCTTTAGTATTAGCAAGTAGCTTATGCCTTTAGCACTTGGCATAATCAATAGTATTTAGTTTTAGTTGTGTCTTATGCCTTTAGCACTTGGCATAATCAAATAGCATTGAGTTTGAATAGTGTTTTATGCCTTTAGCAATGGGCATAATCATTAGCATTTAGTTTTAGTTGTGTCTTATGCCTTTAGCACTTGACATAATCAATAGTATAAAAGCATTTTGCTAAGTTTAAAACAATTGTTTCAAGCATTCCAAGTATAGTAAGTATTTATGAGTATCAAGCCTTCAACTGTTCGAGCATTCAAGTGTTTCAAGCATTTAAGTGCTTTAAGAATTCTAAGCATATAAGTCTCCGTTAGTTAAGTTTCCAAGTTTAAGTTTAAGCAAGGAAGTGTAAGTGACAAACTGAATTGACACCTAGATTAAGAGTGTAAGAGATTAACCTTTAGAATAATGATATAAAGTATTAGTGTTTAGCATATGCGTTCATAGTATTTGTTTCCGAAACGAGTGTATCAAGTGTTAGCATTTAGTGTCAGTGTTTCAAAGCCTTAGCATCGAGTATGTTGTCTAAACATAAAGTTTATAGCACAATCATCAAGTGTATAGTGTAAGCACGTAGCCCCTGGCATAGTCATTTAAACTTTAGCCTATAGTTTAGGAATAAAGTTTATAGTATCCTCACCAAGTGTAAAGTTTAAGCCTAAAGTTTCATAGCATAAGTATCAATCATGAAGTTTAAGTATAAACAATAAGTCATAAATGTCAAGCATACAGTATAAGCACCAAGAATAAGTGTAAAAGCATTTCTTTAAAACATTTCAATGTTTATCTAAAATGTATAACATGCTTCTCAGTCCCGAGGTAAAAACAAATATGTTTGAAAAGGGACAATGAACTCACCTTGCAGTTGTTAGGGTTGACTTAGCTTAAACAAAAGGCACGCGCTCTTGATTGTAGTGGTTGTGTATTCACGTTCCTGTATTGATTTCACGTTGTTGTAACTTATAAGTACAAGTCTTTGAATGTGTGTTTGTGTGTGTGTTTGTGTTAGCCCTAAAGTTGGCCAACCCTCGTGAGTCTTGGTCATGATACCTGTTCTGTCCCGTATATTTGGTTTAAGTCAATAACATTATAGGTTATCATCTGGTAGGTTTGAACTTGATTCATCATTGAAATTTGCACATCTTATCATTAGTCATAGTCCGCTTGCTTTGATAAAGGCTTAGTGCTTATTTTCCAATTCCACTTTGTTGATCTTGTACATTTTGAACATTTATTGCATAATTATGAATTAATTAACAAACATTCTTTTGACATATATTGTTTTGATCTTGTGAAATGTATTAACCCATGTGGGCCTAAAATGGAATGTGGACCGAACCATATGACCAAGTTACTTGTTGGGCCCTCGTGTAATAAGTTGGGCCTTGGGCCCAAACACATGGGCCTTGGAATAACCTTGAACAATTGAGAGTTGTTAGGCCTATTGGAATGTGTGGGCCAATGATATGGGCTGTTGAAATACAAGGGCCCGGCCAAATGTTACAAGGCCTAGTACACCATTGACCTTGTGGGCATTCATTGGGCCGCGTGGGTATTGTTGGGCTAGATGTGGGCCCACTAAGAAATGTTGGGCCTGGAGTGGAATTGAGTTGTAAGAAATCCTAATTGAGCCAAGATTAAACCATTGACCAAAATATTTGCATAATGACCTCAAGAGTTAGGCCATGGGCCTTAGGAGTAGGTCTTGGGTCAAGTCTTGCTGGGCCTAGTTAATGATGTTTGGGCCACTTCAGTCCTTGGGCCGAATAACTGAGGCTGAACCAGTGAGATCTCTAAGTAGGTCCTTGGGCCTAGATGCAAAACGGGTGGGCCCATGTAGAACGCTGTTGGGCCAGGTTAAGGTTTAAGTGGGCCTAATGCACTGAGTTGGGCCAGAAGTGGTTACTGAGCTGGTTGTATACACTGGGCCGCATGAGAAGTGGGCCTGGTCATGTATGGGCCATTGGTTGATTTGGGCCAGCTGTTGGGCCTGTCACATGAGGTTTGGGCCACAGCAGGCCTTGGCCGAATGAAAGTAGAGTGACTGCCGAAGGAGGACATTTGACCCAAGGCTTCAGCCGAATGTGCAAGCCTCGAATGGATGTTGGCCGTATGAGACTTGGCGAAAGAAACTGTCGAATGAGGAGGGTGGCCAGCGAATGAGGCCATTCGGCCAAGTGTCATTCGGCCAACTGGCTCCTTCGGCCATGGCTAAGTCACAGCTCCCAAATCCGAGGCCTATGATGTCTTTCGGTTATGGTGTTGGTTAGGGGTGGTTCTCGTGGTCATTAGGCTCAAATATGGGGGTTGGAAACCGGCTAAATGAGTGGGGCGGCCAAAGGGGTTAGAAAACCCTAAAATCGCCCTTTTTGAGCTCATTTTACCTGCGATCTAGAGGATTTCAGGGCAGATCCCTTGTACTTTTGTGTAGAGGATGATGAGAGCTTCAAGTAGGTTCAAGAATGGCTCGATTTCGTTGAGAAACAAGGAAGTTATGATGATTTGAAGGTTGTAGATAGGAGGGTTTTCTCAAAACCGGGAATTGGGTGTGGGTGAAGAAGATGAAGTGAAAAAGTGAGTAAAATGGACTCACTCAAAGTATTTATATTACGAGTGAGTTCGGGTTCGTTTTTGTTGCTCGGTTCGCGTTTTCGTCACGTTTCTGGATTCATATCGCGTAAATTACGTCATTTAAATTAAAAGATTATTCCATGATGTTTAAAATACAAATATATTTTCAGTAATTATTTTAAATACCGTATATTAATTTATTTATCGAATTTAATATTTTTACGCGTTTCGTGTACTTGTTCGCGATTTATCAAAATAGATTCGTTTAATTTCTTATATGATGAGTTTCAAAATTGTAAAATAGGAAATATCTTACTTCCTTGAATTTAAGATCGTTCATATCGTTCATCGTTTTCGTTTCGTCAGAACTCGTCACTTACGCGCGTTTTCGTACAGAGCGCTAACTGTACGAACACGATTGTACGTTTCACTTTCTGATTTTTGTTTTCTACTTTCCAGTGATCATTTCAGATTGTTAAACTTTCAGATCTATTCGTATAGATCGTCACCTATACGAATTATTCGTTGGTTTAGCATTCTGTAACAACAACTGTTATAGCTTTGTTCTGTTTATCCTCGCATACGTTTATACATACTAGCATCAAACCAAGTACCTGTGTGTCAGGTTTGTGTTGTCTGATATGTTTCTGACTGTTAAACCATTAGGTTTTAAATTAGATTTCAGGCAATCGCATCATAGTTTCATGTTATGCCACATGTGTAAATAGTATCAACATAGTTTCACGTAACGTGTACCTAAGTTACTGTGCACTTTACTGTGCAAAGTACTGTTCCGGTGATGGTTCCGGCACAGATGTTACAGTCTCCCTTTGTTAAAGAAATTTCGTCCCGAAATTTAAAAGTTATTATCGGTACGACTTTCTTTGTAAACAAGTGGAAAGACTTTGTTTTGTGTGTTGTCCCTACACTCCCAAGTCAAATTTGGGTTGTGTTTGGGATTCTTTTTGTATGACCTCAAAGTTTCGCTAATCTTATTGTGCATCAGTGTCTTACTGTTACGGCTTACTAAGTCTATGTATGATTCCAACACCTTATTGCTCAAACTAGTTGATGCTTTGAGCATCAATTGTTACACAATCTTAGTGTTGGTTATTGTCTCCTTCGTATGTTATGTGTATTAACTAGGCACTCTTTCATTGTTTGTATCACAATAAAAGGATTTCTAAGTTCCATGGAATACTCATGTGTTTATACTAATAAGAATAAGATAAATTTCTTATTCATACTAGTATTAAAATGAAATAAAGTCTTGTGAGTAAAGAGATACTACATACCAGTACCCGTCTCCGGGTCTTGGCGTGCTGCAGCGGCTCCAATCATATATGCTCTCCCACGAGGCACTTGAGCTCCTTGTTGTGCCTTCTTCGGACAGTCTCTGGAGAAATGACCTAGTTCTCCACAGTTATAGCATCCCCGATTGTTATTGTTGTAGTTGCCAAGGTTTTTTGGTGGTGGCATTGCCATGGCGGCGTTGTTTACCGCCGGTGCCGGTGTGGTTTGGCAGTGTTGTGCCAGATGGCCTTTACGACCGCAGTTGGTACACTGCCTACACAGTATTGTGGCAGCATGATGAAACTGACATTGTGCACATTGAGGATGTACGCCTGAGTAGGATTTGCGTGCAGTTTTAGCAGGTACTGTAGCAACTTGATGAAGAGCCACGGGTGTCGTGTAGTCTTGAGTGACCTTTTGTTTCTTCTTCGGCTGTTCCTCTTTAGTCTTGCCCGAGTAGTCTTTCAATTCTCCGGATTTCACCATCACGTCAGTGAGTTTAGCGGACAGAGAAATGGCGGACTCTAAAGTTGTGGGGTTTGCAGCAATTACAATACTCTGTATGCAGGATGGCAATCCTCCTACGTATCGGTCAATTCTATTTTCTAAAGTTGGCACCATCTCAGGCACCAAGGCTACCAACTCATGATAGCGAGTGGTGAATGTCATGTGATCAGCTCCCTTCATCACATGATTTGACAGTTCTACCTCTAGCTTTTGGAGTTCGTGTTTAGGACAGAATTCCTTCCTCAGGAGGGTTTTGAATTCTTTCCAAGGCATGGCTGATGCTTCATCTCTGCCTCGAGCGTGTATTTGAGAGTTCCACCATGTTAAAGCTCGCTTGCTGAATGAACCAGCTGCATAGCGTACCTTATGGTGTTCTGGACAACTGCTAATGTCCAAAGTATTTTCCATCTTTTCAAGCCATTGGATAAGTCCAACAGCTCCTTCAGCACCAGTGAAGCTTGGGGGTTTGCATCCTACAAAGGACTTGTAGGAGCAGTCAGAAATATGGCTAGTGTTTCCACTAGCTTCTCCAGTTGTATGGCCAGACGTGTTGCCATGGCCTTGAATCCTGTTTATCATTTCTGGGATGACATCTTTCAGCTGGCTTGTCAGTTGGGTACTCAGCAGAGTCGCCAAGGCGACAGTGGCAGGATCTATCAGTTGAACAGTGCTTGAGCCTGGTGGTGGAGAGTGCGGAGGAGGAGGAGGTGGCGGTGGCGGTGGTGAATCTGGTGGTGTCGGTGTAGAAGAATGTGGTTCAGAAGTCTGAGTAGTAGGCTGTTTTCTTGGCGGCATTCTGATCATAACCAAAAGAATTTGGTTAGTGCAATGATCGAATGCAGAAAACATAATGCAACCATAATCCTAAGTGCTCTACATGAGGGTCCCTAAGTTATAGTCTAGGCCAAACCATTTAAGTAAATGACCTAATATTCTCTATAACCTTGAGCTCTGATACCAATCCGTCACACCCCGGGCCGGTGGGGTAGGATCGGAGTCCCCGTCGAGCGGAAGGTTCCCGGGGCGCGATATCGGATGTGATAATCAGGTTGATCAGATTGTTTACTTAGCATCAATGTTAATAATATCTAAAGCACAATAAAGCATTAAGATAGGATTACAAAGTTAAATTACAATGTCGATGTTTGATAATTTAACCAAGTAAACCTATCCAAAAGAATCAAATGTTTCTATCTTGTATCTGTACAAGATATAAAAAGAGATTCGTATTAACTACAAAAGATGTGCTCTTCAAAAGTCTGCTGAGTCCTCTAGTTGGGCTACCTAGCATGCAAAATTCTGAACCTTAGCTTATACCTGTGCGTCACCTGAGAAAGCATGTAAGAAAACAAGGTCAACACAATGGTTGGTGAGTTCATGTAGTTTTAGTATGTGAAAAGTAGCTTTTGTTTATTGAATCAAAGTTTACAAGTCTATATTATTTGTATGCATTTGTTTCAACATGAGTTTAACAAGCATCGTGTTTAGAAGTTTATGATAATCCCCCAAAAGCATTCTAGTATCCCCTAGGTAACAACCCTAATCTCATTAACACCACCTGTATCATACAACTCGGTATGCTTATATATAGGGCATACCCCTGGGTCAAGCCTACGACCCGCCCAGACGACGTCCCACCACATACTAAGTCACATAGGACATTGCTGTTAATGATAATTAAGCGTCTTACCTAACATTCCACCTGCACAAAGTAGTATATGAGTATCCAGTTTGAGAGGCACCATTATAGACAGCTTAATACCCTAGGGAATTTAGCATCCATCCATAACGGCCCTGATGAGTAAATCAAGAAGAACACTGAATGACTAGTAGAACTTGACCACTGTCAAGGCGCGGCGGTCAATCAGTCTGTCTTACATGATTCTAACACCGAAGAGCACTGATGACTAGTAGGGCTTGACCAATGTCAAGACGCGGCGGCCATCAGTCGGTCTTACGATGTCCGACAAGGAGGAACACTGATGACTAGTAAGGGTTGACACCTAGGTCAACACGCGGCGGTCAACAGTCTGTCCTACAATGTCCTATAGCTTAAGCATACAAGTTTAAAGCATCCACATAGTTTTACTGATGACTAGTAGGGCTTGACCAATGTCAAGACGCGGCGGTCAATCAGTCTATTGTCTGAGTCTTCCCAAGTATATCAAGCATTCACATTAGCATCATCATATAGCAATTACCCTTAGCACTTAGTATTAACACATAGCTTTAGTATTAGCAAGTAGCTTATGCCTTTAGCACTTGGCATAATCAATAGTATTTAGTTTTAGTTGTGTCTTATGCCTTTAGCACTTGGCATAATCAAATAGCATTGAGTTTGAATAGTGTTTTATGCCTTTAGCAATGGGCATAATCATTAGCATTTAGTTTTAGTTGTGTCTTATGCCTTTAGCACTTGACATAATCAATAGTATAAAAGCATTTTGCTAAGTTTAAAACAATTGTTTCAAGCATTCCAAGTATAGTAAGTATTTATGAGTATCAAGCCTTCAACTGTTCGAGCATTCAAGTGTTTCAAGCATTTAAGTGCTTTAAGAATTCTAAGCATATAAGTCTCCGTTAGTTAAGTTTCCAAGTTTAAGTTTAAGCAAGGAAGTGTAAGTGACAAAGTGAATTGACACCTAGATTAAGAGTGTAAGAGATTAACCTTTAGAATAATGATATAAAGTATTAGTGTTTAGCATATGCGTTCACAGTATTTGTTTCCGAAACGAGTGTATCAAGTGTTAGCATTTAGTGTCAGTGTTTCAAAGCCTTAGCATCGAGTATGTTGTCTAAACATAAAGTTTATAGCACAATCATCAAGTGTATAGTGTAAGCACGTAGCCCCTGGCATAGTCATTTAAACTTTAGCCTATAGTTTAGGAATAAAGTTTATAGTATCCTCACCAAGTGTAAAGTTTAAGCCTAAAGTTTCATAGCATAAGTATCAATCATGAAGTTTAAGTATAAACAATAAGTCATAAATGTCAAGCATACAGTATAAGCACCAAGAATAAGTGTAAAAGCATTTCTTTAAAACATTTCAATGTTTATCTAAAATGTATAACATGCTTCTCAGTCCCGAGGTAAAAACAAATATGTTTGAAAAGGGACAATGAACTCACCTTGCAGTTGTTAGGGTTGACTTAGCTTAAACAAAAGGCACGCGCTCTTGATTGTAGTGGTTGTGTATTCACGTTCCTGTATTGATTTCACGTTGTTGTAACTTATAAGTATAAGTCTTTGAATGTGTGTTTGTGTGTGTGTTTGTGTTAGCCCTAAAGTTGGCCAACCCTCGTGAGTCTTGGTCATGATACCTGTTCTGTCCCGTATATTTGGTTTAAGTCAATAACATTATAGGTTATCATCTGGTAGGTTTGAACTTGATTCATCATTGAAATTTGCACATCTTATCATTAGTCATAGTCCGCTTGCTTTGATAAAGGCTTAGTGCTTATTTTCCAATTCCACTTTGTTGATCTTGTACATTTTGAACATTTATTGCATAATTATGAATTAATTAACAAACATTCTTTTGACATATATTGTTTTGATCTTGTGAAATGTATTAACCCATGTGGGCCTAAAATGGAATGTGGACCGAACCATATGACCAAGTTACTTGTTGGGCCCTCGTGTAATAAGTTGGGCCTTGGGCCCAAACACATGGGCCTTGGAATAACCTTGAACAATTGAGAGTTGTTAGGCCTATTGGAATGTGTGGGCCAATGATATGGGCTGTTGAAATACAAGGGCCCGGCCAAATGTTACAAGGCCTAGTACACCATTGACCTTGTGGGCATTCATTGGGCCGCGTGGGTATTGTTGGGCTAGATGTGGGCCCACTAAGAAATGTTGGGCCTGGAGTGGAATTGAGTTGTAAGAAATCCTAATTGAGCCAAGATTAAACCATTGACCAAAATATTTGCATAATGACCTCAAGAGTTAGGCCATGGGCCTTAGGAGTAGGTCTTGGGTCAAGTCTTGCTGGGCCTAGTTAATGATGTTTGGGCCACTTCAGTCCTTGGGCCGAATAACTGAGGCTGAACCAGTGAGATCTCTAAGTAGGTCCTTGGGCCTAGATGCAAAACGGGTGGGCCCATGTAGAACGCTGTTGGGCCAGGTTAAGGTTTAAGTGGGCCTAATGCACTGAGTTGGGCCAGAAGTGGTTACTGAGCTGGTTGTATACACTGGGCTGCATGAGAAGTGGGCCTGGTCATGTATGGGCCATTGGTTGATTCGAGCCAGCTGTTGGGCCTGTCACATGAGGTTTGGGCCACAGCAGGCCTTGGCCGAATGAAAGTAGAGTGACTGCCGAAGGAGGACATTCGACCCAAGGCTTCAGCCGAATGTGCAAGCCTCGAATGGATGTTGGCCGTATGAGACTTGGCGAAAGAAACTGTCGAATGAGGAGGGTGGCCAGCGAATGAGGCCATTCGGCCTAGTGTCATTCGGCCAACTGGGCTCCTTCGGCCATGGCTAAGTCACAGCTCCCAAATCCGAGGCCCATGATGTCTTTCGGTTATGGTGTTGGTTAGGGGTGGTTCTCGTGGTCATTAGGCTCAAATATGGGGGTTGGAAACCGGCTAAATGAGTGGGGCGGCCAAAGGGGTTAGAAAACCCTAAAATCGCCCTTTTTGAGCTCATTTTACCTGCGATCTAGAGGATTTCAGGGCAGATCCCTTGTACTTTTGTGTAGAGGATGATGAGAGCTTCAAGTAGGTTCAAGAATGGCTCGATTTCGTTGAGAAACAAGGAAGTTATGATGATTTGAAGGTTGTAGATAGGAGGGTTTTCTCAAAACCGGGAATTGGGTGTGGGTGAAGAAGATGAAGTGAAAAAGTGAGTAAAATGGACTCACTCAAAGTATTTATATTACGAGTGAGTTCGGGTTCGTTTTTGTTGCTCGGTTCGCGTTTTCGTCACGTTTCTGGATTCATATCGCGTAAATTACGTCATTTAAATTAAAAGATTATTCCATGATGTTTAAAATACAAATATATTTTCAGTAATTATTTTAAATACCGTATATTAATTTATTTATCGAATTTAATATTTTTACGCGTTTCGTGTACTTGTTCGCGATTTATCAAAATAGATTCGTTTAATTTCTTATATGATGAGTTTCAAAATTGTAAAATAGGAAATATCTTACTTCCTTGAATTTAAGATCGTTCATATCGTTCATCGTTTTCGTTTCGTCAGAACTCGTCACTTACGCGCGTTTTCGTACAGAGCGCTAACTGTACGAACACGATTGTACGTTTCACTTTCTGATTTTTGTTTTCTACTTTCCAGTGATCATTTCAGATTGTTAAACTTTCAGATCTATTCGTATAGATCGTCACCTATACGAATTATTCGTTGGTTTAGCATTCTGTAACAACAACTGTTATAGCTTTGTTCTGTTTATCCTCGCATACGTTTATACATACTAGCATCAAACCAAGTACCTGTGTGTCAGGTTTGTGTTGTCTGATATGTTTCTGACTGTTAAACCATTAGGTTTTAAATTAGATTTCAGGCAATCGCATCATAGTTTCATGTTATGCCACATGTGTAAATAGTATCAACATAGTTTCACGTAACGTGTACCTAAGTTACTGTGCACTTTACTGTGCAAAGTACTGTTCCGGTGATGGTTCCGGCACAGATGTTACAGTCTCCCTTTGTTAAAGAAATTTCGTCCCGAAATTTAAAAGTTATTATCGGTACGACTTTCTTTGTAAACAAGTGGAAAGACTTTGTTTTGTGTGTTGTCCCTACACTCCCAAGTCAAATTTGGGTTGTGTTTGGGATTCTTTTTGTATGACCTCAAAGTTTCGCTAATCTTATTGTGCATCAGTGTCTTACTGTTACGGCTTACTAAGTCTATGTATGATTCCAACACCTTATTGCTCAAACTAGTTGATGCTTTGAGCATCAATTGTTACACAATCTTAGTGTTGGTTATTGTCTCCTTCGTATGTTATGTGTATTAACTAGGCACTCTTTCATTGTTTGTATCACAATAAAAGGATTTCTAAGTTCCATGGAATACTCATGTGTTTATACTAATAAGAATAAGATAAATTTCTTATTCATACTAGTATTAAAATGAAATAAAGTCTTGTGAGTAAAGAGATACTACATACCAGTACCCGTCTCCGGGTCTTGGCGTGCTGCAGCGGCTCCAATCATATATGCTCTCCCACGAGGCACTTGAGCTCCTTGTTGTGCCTTCTTCGGACAGTCTCTGGAGAAATGACCTAGTTCTCCACAGTTATAGCATCCCCGATTGTTATTGTTGTAGTTGCCAAGGTTTTTTGGTGGTGGCATTGCCATGGCGGCGTTGTTTACCGCCGGTGCCGGTGTGGTTTGGCAGTGTTGTGCCAGATGGCCTTTACGACCGCAGTTGGTACACTGCCTACACAGTATTGTGGCAGCATGATGAAACTGACATTGTGCACATTGAGGATGTACGCCTGAGTAGGATTTGCGTGCAGTTTTAGCAGGTACTGTAGCAACTTGATGAAGAGCCACGGGTGTCGTGTAGTCTTGAGTGACCTTTTGTTTCTTCTTCGGCTGTTCTTCTTTAGTCTTGCCCGAGTAGTCTTTCAATTCTCCGGATTTCACCATCACGTCAGTGAGTTTAGCGGACAGAGAAATGGCGGACTCTAAAGTTGTGGGGTTTGCAGCAATTACAATACTCTGTATGCAGGATGGCAATCCTCCTACGTATCGGTCAATTCTATTTTCTAAAGTTGGCACCATCTCAGGCACCAAGGCTACCAACTCATGATAGCGAGTGGTGAATGTCATGTGATCAGCTCCCTTCATCACATGATTTGACAGTTCTACCTCTAGCTTTTGGAGTTCGTGTTTAGGACAGAATTCCTTCCTCAGGAGGGTTTTGAATTCTTTCCAAGGCATGGCTGATGCTTCATCTCTGCCTCGAGCGTGTATTTGAGAGTTCCACCATGTTAAAGCTCGCTTGCTGAATGAACCAGCTGCATAGCGTACCTTATGGTGTTCTGGACAACTGCTAATGTCCAAAGTATTTTCCATCTTTTCAAGCCATTGGATAAGTCCAACAGCTCCTTCAGCACCAGTGAAGCTTGGGGGTTTGCATCCTACAAAGGACTTGTAGGAGCAGTCAGAAATATGGCTAGTGTTTCCACTAGCTTCTCCAGTTGTATGGCCAGACGTGTTGCCATGGCCTTGAATCCTGTTTATCATTTCTGGGATGACATCTTTCAGCTGGCTTGTCAGTTGGGTACTCAGCAGAGTCGCCAAGGCGACAGTGGCAGGATCTATCAGTTGAACAGTGCTTGAGCCTGGTGGTGGAGAGTGCGGAGGAGGAGGAGGTGGCGGTGGCGGTGGTGAATCTGGTGGTGTCGGTGTAGAAGAATGTGGTTCAGAAGTCTGAGTAGTAGGCTGTTTTCTTGGCGGCATTCTGATCATAACCAAAAGAATTTGGTTAGTGCAATGATCGAATGCAGAAAACATAATGCAACCATAATCCTAAGTGCTCTACATGAGGGTCCCTAAGTTATAGTCTAGGCCAAACCATTTAAGTAAATGACCTAATATTCTCTATAACCTTGAGCTCTGATACCAATCCGTCACACCCCGGGCCGGCGGGGTAGGATCGGAGTCCCCGTCGAGCGGAAGGTTCCCGGGGCGCGATATCGGATGTGATAATCAGGTTGATCAGATTGTTTACTTAGCATCAATGTTAATAATATCTAAAGCACAATAAAGCATTAAGATAGGATTACAAAGTTAAATTACAATGTCGATGTTTGATAATTTAACCAAGTAAACCTATCCAAAAGAATCAAATGTTTCTATCTTGTATCTGTACAAGATATAAAAAGAGATTCGTATTAACTACAAAAGATGTGCTCTTCAAAAGTCTGCTGAGTCCTCTAGTTGGGCTACCTAGCATGCAAAATTCTGAACCTTAGCTTATACCTGTGCGTCACCTGAGAAAGCATGTAAGAAAACAAGGTCAACACAATGGTTGGTGAGTTCATGTAGTTTTAGTATGTGAAAAGTAGCTTTTGTTTATTGAATCAAAGTTTACAAGTCTATATTATTTGTATGCATTTGTTTCAACATGAGTTTAACAAGCATCGTGTTTAGAAGTTTATGATAATCCCCCAAAAGCATTCTAGTATCCCCTAGGTAACAACCCTAATCTCATTAACACCACCTGTATCATACAACTCGGTATGCTTATATATAGGGCATACCCCTGGGTCAAGCCTACGACCCGCCCAGACGACGTCCCACCACATACTAAGTCACATAGGACATTGCTGTTAATGATAATTAAGCGTCTTACCTAACATTCCACCTGCACAAAGTAGTATATGAGTATCCAGTTTGAGAGGCACCATTATAGACAGCTTAATACCCTAGGGAATTTAGCATCCATCCATAACGGCCCTGATGAGTAAATCAAGAAGAACACTGAATGACTAGTAGAACTTGACCACTGTCAAGGCGCGGCGGTCAATCAGTCTGTCTTACATGATTCTAACACCGAAGAGCACTGATGACTAGTAGGGCTTGACCAATGTCAAGACGCGGCGGCCATCAGTCGGTCTTACGATGTCCGACAAGGAGGAACACTGATGACTAGTAAGGGTTGACACCTAGGTCAACACGCGGCGGTCAACAGTCTGTCCTACAATGTCCTATAGCTTAAGCATACAAGTTTAAAGCATCCACATAGTTTTACTGATGACTAGTAGGGCTTGACCAATGTCAAGACGCGGCGGTCAATCAGTCTATTGTCTGAGTCTTCCCAAGTATATCAAGCATTCACATTAGCATCATCATATAGCAATTACCCTTAGCACTTAGTATTAACACATAGCTTTAGTATTAGCAAGTAGCTTATGCCTTTAGCACTTGGCATAATCAATAGTATTTAGTTTTAGTTGTGTCTTATGCCTTTAGCACTTGGCATAATCAAATAGCATTGAGTTTGAATAGTGTTTTATGCCTTTAGCAATGGGCATAATCATTAGCATTTAGTTTTAGTTGTGTCTTATGCCTTTAGCACTTGACATAATCAATAGTATAAAAGCATTTTGCTAAGTTTAAAACAATTGTTTCAAGCATTCCAAGTATAGTAAGTATTTATGAGTATCAAGCCTTCAACTGTTCGAGCATTCAAGTGTTTCAAGCATTTAAGTGCTTTAAGAATTCTAAGCATATAAGTCTCCGTTAGTTAAGTTTCCAAGTTTAAGTTTAAGCAAGGAAGTGTAAGTGACAAACTGAATTGACACCTAGATTAAGAGTGTAAGAGATTAACCTTTAGAATAATGATATAAAGTATTAGTGTTTAGCATATGCGTTCACAGTATTTGTTTCCGAAACGAGTGTATCAAGTGTTAGCATTTAGTGTCAGTGTTTCAAAGCCTTAGCATCGAGTATGTTGTCTAAACATAAAGTTTATAGCACAATCATCAAGTGTATAGTGTAAGCACGTAGCCCCTGGCATAGTCATTTAAACTTTAGCCTATAGTTTAGGAATAAAGTTTATAGTATCCTCACCAAGTGTAAAGTTTAAGCCTAAAGTTTCATAGCATAAGTATCAATCATGAAGTTTAAGTATAAACAATAAGTCATAAATGTCAAGCATACAGTATAAGCACCAAGAATAAGTGTAAAAGCATTTCTTTAAAACATTTCAATGTTTATCTAAAATGTATAACATGCTTCTCAGTCCCGAGGTAAAAACAAATATGTTTGAAAAGGGACAATGAACTCACCTTGCAGTTGTTAGGGTTGACTTAGCTTAAACAAAAGGCACGCGCTCTTGATTGTAGTGGTTGTGTATTCACGTTCCTGTATTGATTTCACGTTGTTGTAACTTATAAGTATAAGTCTTTGAATGTGTGTTTGTGTGTGTGTTTGTGTTAGCCCTAAAGTTGGCCAACCCTCGTGAGTCTTGGTCATGATACCTGTTCTGTCCCGTATATTTGGTTTAAGTCAATAACATTATAGGTTATCATCTGGTAGGTTTGAACTTGATTCATCATTGAAATTTGCACATCTTATCATTAGTCATAGTCCGCTTGCTTTGATAAAGGCTTAGTGCTTATTTTCCAATTCCACTTTGTTGATCTTGTACATTTTGAACATTTATTGCATAATTATGAATTAATTAACAAACATTCTTTTGACATATATTGTTTTGATCTTGTGAAATGTATTAACCCATGTGGGCCTAAAATGGAATGTGGACCGAACCATATGACCAAGTTACTTGTTGGGCCCTCGTGTAATAAGTTGGGCCTTGGGCCCAAACACATGGGCCTTGGAATAACCTTGAACAATTGAGAGTTGTTAGGCCTATTGGAATGTGTGGGCCAATGATATGGGCTGTTGAAATACAAGGGCCCGGCCAAATGTTACAAGGCCTAGTACACCATTGACCTTGTGGGCATTCATTGGGCCGCGTGGGTATTGTTGGGCTAGATGTGGGCCCACTAAGAAATGTTGGGCCTGGAGTGGAATTGAGTTGTAAGAAATCCTAATTGAGCCAAGATTAAACCATTGACCAAAATATTTGCATAATGACCTCAAGAGTTAGGCCATGGGCCTTAGGAGTAGGTCTTGGGTCAAGTCTTGCTGGGCCTAGTTAATGATGTTTGGGCCACTTCAGTCCTTGGGCCGAATAACTGAGGCTGAACCAGTGAGATCTCTAAGTAGGTCCTTGGGCCTAGATGCAAAACGGGTGGGCCCATGTAGAACGCTGTTGGGCCAGGTTAAGGTTTAAGTGGGCCTAATGCACTGAGTTGGGCCAGAAGTGGTTACTGAGCTGGTTGTATACACTGGGCTGCATGAGAAGTGGGCCTGGTCATGTATGGGCCATTGGTTGATTCGAGCCAGCTGTTGGGCCTGTCACATGAGGTTTGGGCCACAGCAGGCCTTGGCCGAATGAAAGTAGAGTGACTGCCGAAGGAGGACATTCGACCCAAGGCTTCAGCCGAATGTGCAAGCCTCGAATGGATGTTGGCCGTATGAGACTTGGCGAAAGAAACTGTCGAATGAGGAGGGTGGCCAGCGAATGAGGCCATTCGGCCTAGTGTCATTCGGCCAACTGGGCTCCTTCGGCCATGGCTAAGTCACAGCTCCCAAATCCGAGGCCCATGATGTCTTTCGGTTATGGTGTTGGTTAGGGGTGGTTCTCGTGGTCATTAGGCTCAAATATGGGGGTTGGAAACCGGCTAAATGAGTGGGGCGGCCAAAGGGGTTAGAAAACCCTAAAATCGCCCTTTTTGAGCTCATTTTACCTGCGATCTAGAGGATTTCAGGGCAGATCCCTTGTACTTTTGTGTAGAGGATGATGAGAGCTTCAAGTAGGTTCAAGAATGGCTCGATTTCGTTAAGAAACAAGGAAGTTATGATGATTTGAAGGTTGTAGATAGGAGGGTTTTCTCAAAACCGGGAATTGGGTGTGGGTGAAGAAGATGAAGTGAAAAAGTGAGTAAAATGGACTCACTCAAAGTATTTATATTACGAGTGAGTTCGGGTTCGTTTTTGTTGCTCGGTTCGCGTTTTCGTCGTTTCTGGATTCATATCGCGTAAATTACGTCATTTAAATTAAAAGATTATTCCATGATGTTTAAAATACAAATATATTTTCAGTAATTATTTTAAATACCGTATATTAATTTATTTATCGAATTTAATATTTTTACGCGTTTCGTGTACTTGTTCGCGATTTATCAAAATAGATTCGTTTAATTTCCTATATGATGAGTTTCAAAATTGTAAAATAAGAAATATCTTACTTCCTTGAATTTAAGATCGTTCATATCGTTCATCGTTTTCGTTTCGTCAGAACTCGTCACTTACGCGCGTTTTCGTACAGAGCGCTAACTGTACGAACACGATTGTACGTTTCACTTTCTGATTTTTGTTTTCTACTTTCCAGTGATCATTTCAGATTGTTAAACTTTCAGATCTATTCGTATAGATCGTCACCTATACGAATTATTCGTTGGTTTAGCATTCTGTAACAACAACTGTTATAGCTTTGTTCTGTTTATCCTCGCATACGTTTATACATACTAGCATCAAACCAAGTACCTGTGTGTCAGGTTTGTGTTGTCTGATATGTTTCTGACTGTTAAACCATTAGGTTTTAAATTAGATTTCAGGCAATCGCATCATAGTTTCATGTTATGCCACATGTGTAAATAGTATCAACATAGTTTCACGTAACGTGTACCTAAGTTACTGTGCACTTTACTGTGCAAAGTACTGTTCCGGTGATGGTTCCGGCACAGATGTTACAGTTTGGTCTCGGTGTGTAACTATGTGTCCTAGACTACTAGTGTGTTTCTAGAATTCTTTCTATCTAAACTAACTTATTACCCGTTAATAACCCTTCTCCCATGATTATTCATAAATCGTGTCAAATTATTTCATTCTAAGTTAATTATTTAGAAAACATTATTTAGTATAATTTAATAAAGTTTAGGAATCATTTACTTTTATTAAAACATAATTACTTTGAAAATAGTGAGCTTTCTCATGATGGGCTTGGGTTAAGCCCATTGGGCCAACCTTGGGCCCAACATTAAGCTTTGATCATGTAAATGATTTCCTGCTAGTTTCTTTGATTAACTATCCTTGATAGTTTAAATACCATCTAGGTTAGTCACATGTTTTATAGAACATCCTAGGGTTTAAGTGTTAATAATTAAATCAACACTCAAGGCCCCATATATTGTAGTTTTATTCCTCATTGTTACTAAGATCATTCCTTAGTATAATGTCTCATGATGAAACCATGTTCACTCAACTTTAAGTTTATGGAATAGAAACCCTAATACCCTTTTTCCATGCACACACACACACAAGGTGCATGCCCACACATAACATGTTATCCCCCCATGTATACCATACATCCCAAGGTTACTTAATTATACATGATAGTTCTAATCCACACCCCTAACCAAAACAGCCCCGATCGAATAGCTGTTGGCGAAGTGGGCTGGTCGAATGAGCATTTGGCGATCAAATGAGGCTGGTCGAATGAGGCTAGGCCGAAGCAGTATGGCCGAATGAGTTGGCCGATCGAATGGCATCTTGGCCGAAGGGAGGTGGGTCGAATGACCTTGGTTCGGCGAATGAGAACAATTTGGCGAATGGGACTAGTGGCGAATGTGGTTGGCCGACTGTGTTTGATTCGGAGGTTTGTGTTTTGGCCGAATGAAGGTTGGACACATGAGGATTGTTTCATTCGCTGCTCCTACGGCCGAATAGGTGCGGTCGAATGAAGGTTCATTCGGGGGAAGCTTGGTCGAATGAGCAGCCTAGTGATCGAATGAAGACTGGCCGAAGGGCCTTAGCCATTCGCCGAATGGTTGGTCTCATTCGTTGAGCTGTTCTTGGCCATTCGGCCGATCGAACAATCCAAGGGCAGCCAAGGGTTTCGAGCTAATCGCCCTGATTTGTTCTAACACTTGTTCCTACATTATCCTAAGGTGTTGTAGTGTGTTTCCTAAGGTTCGAGAGAGGTTAAAACCGGTACATGAAGGGGGTTCGAAATTAGGGTTTTCAAAACCCTAAAACCGTGACAAAATCGGATTTTTACCTCGAATCAGACGGAGAAAAGCTTAGATCGGTTGTACTTTCACGATCTACAAGTGATGGTGGTCGTGTAGACACCAAAATGGTTCGATTTCGTGAAGAAATCGTAGAGAGAAGGTGGAGAGCTCTTAGAGAGAGAAAGTGACGAGTTCTTGGTGATGGTGGCTGGTTGGTGGAGATGGTATGAGGCATTTAATGCCTCATTAAATGAGGTGAAAATACCCGGATTCGTTCGGGTTCGTTCGGTTTCGCGTGGTTTCGCGTAGAAACGTTGGTTTCTCGTCGTTTTCGTTACGAAACGACTCGGTTTTAAAAATAGAAGTTATGAAATTATTTTAAGTTGTGATTCCTAATAAATTAACTAAATATCTTTTAATTATTTAAAATTTTCAGAAATAATTAATTTACGGTTTAAAATCGAATCGTACAGTCGTCGCGCGTATTCATTCGAATCGTCACCCGTACGAACACGACGATAACCATACTTTTCAATATTGTTTTCTAATTATCGGATATCATTCAGAACGTTAAACTTTCAGATTTATTCGTACAGATCGTCACCTATACTAATAATCTGTCGGTTTAGCATTCACATAACGACATCCGTATTGTTTTGTTCTGTAAAGCCTCACATACGTTTATACATAATAACATCCTAACAAATAAATCCCATGATGGTTCTGTGTTGCCAGATAATTATCTGACTCAAGAATCATTGTTCTGAACTTGTTTCTCTGAATTGATTATGAATTCACTGTTTGATTCATGAAATGATAATAGTATATGATATGAATATGAATTCACACTGAAATGCATAAAAGTTGTACCTGATTACTGTTCATGTTCTGTAGAGATCACTGTTCCGATGACGGTTCCGGTACTGATGTTACAATTATGGGTTAAAATAGTTTAGAAAGTCTTGGTGTTAGTAAAATCTTAATATCCATGGTTCTAAAAATCGGTTAACACCCAATCACCTAACTTAAACAAAGGTAACCAGAAACTAAACCACCATAGCTGAATGTTCATATAGTTATTTTTTTTGAAATTATGCATAAACACATACCACATAGCTGGTAGCTTGCAAAACATGTCAAAACATAAGATTTCTTAAACTAACCCAAAATCTGGAAATCGGGCAGTAGGCTGTCCCTACTTCTACAGGTCATAGCTTGATCATAGGAACTCCAATCGAGCAAACTAAAGCTTCATGATCAAGTTTGGGATGTTAGCTTTCTATCCATTATTTATAAGCTTTCTAATTCATCCAAATGAGGCTCCAAACAGCTGGTATAAAATCAGTGCTCCATTCAGTACCTTCTGACTTAGGACACTGTTTTGAACCATTTTAAGTCCGAACCAATGAAACTTGTCTTAATGAAAGTTGTTCCTAACATATTGAACTAGTATGCTGAAAAGTTTCGTGAGTTAACTTGAACGTTTGCTATGTTAAAAATACAAAGGAACTGGCTGTGAAGGTGCAGGTCGTGAAACTGGGTCTGCATCACGAGCAGCACATGTTTAGCTCGATTGTTGCCAAATTCCATCTTCAATTCGATTCCCAACTGACCCAAACATCAATCTAACATGTTCCTTAGGTTCCTAAATCGATTTGGTGCAAGTCCTAGGGGTTTTAAGGCTTCAAAATCGGATAGAAACCTGCTATTGTTCGAGATGAACTTACTGAAACAGTAGCAGCCAAGAATCAGCTCGTTTGAGCTCGTTTTTGGTCCGTTTTTGGTGATTGAAAGCTCTATTTCTTCATCTCTTCACTATCTACATGTTTCTAGAGTCGTTTTAGTGTTATCCTAACTGATTTGAAGTGATAAAGACGGATTTGAAGCTTACCTCGCCAGAAAGTAGAAAACCCTCAAAAACCGTAGCTTCTCTCTAAAAACTGGCGACCAACATCAGCTCCTTTCAGCTCCGATCTTCTTACTTCTGTGTTCTCACTCGTCTCACGGTCTTTTTGACTACTAGAACATCGAAATTTGGTGGAGAAATGAGGGAGATATGGTGGTTTAAAGTTGAGGTGGTACGCTGCAATTGTGAAGGAAAATGGGTGGGTTTTTAGGGTTTAAATAGTCCGGGTA